>PVIH01001152.1:120040-196078 GCA_004025045.1 Sigmodon hispidus | reverse complement strand
CAGTGTGTTAGAGGGCACTCCACTCTGTGATGTCATAGAACAGTGTGTTAGAGGGCACTCCACTCTGTGATGTTATAGAAGAGTGTGTTAGAGGGCACTCCACTCTGTGATGTCATAGGACAGTGTGTTAGAGGGCACTCCGCTCTGTGATGTCATAGGACAGCTGTGTTAGAGGGCACTCCACTCTGTGATGTCATAGGACAGTGTGTTAGAGGGCATTCCACTCTGTGATGTTATATGACAGTTGTATCATGTCCACAGATAGTTTCTTTTTCTGTACGACCTGAAATGTTCTTCAAACCAGGCGTCCAAAATACACCCCTCAGACCTCATAGTAATATCCTCTCCTTTTTTTAGTCTGATTATTTTTTCGTACTCATGATAGACCTCCTTGTTAATTTTTCCATCTGCAGAAACCGTGAGATCCTGGAGAATATATTAGCTGTTGTCCTGGCTATTCTTGTGGCTTTTTTGGGATCCATTCTTCTCATTCAAGGCTTCTTCAGAGACATCTGGGTGTTCCAGTTCTGCCTGGTGATAGCTAGCTGCCAGTACTCACTGCTCAAGGTACCAGTGTCTCTGCCTTCCATGCTGTGTTTTAAGGCCACTCACCAGCCTACCACAAAATGACAGACATTGGATTATTAGGGACCAAAGCAGGTTATACACATAAAAAATCAATGTGCATAAATTGAACATACTAAAATTATTATTAAAAGAGAAGATTTGTTAATGTAAGAGTTTTTCTGTTTAACTTACTAACACTAATCTTTCTTTTCTCACCTTTGAGCTTTCTTTATTTTATGTGCATTGGTGTGAAGTTGTCAGATCCCCTGGAATTATAGTTATAGACAGTTGTGAGCTGCCATGTGGGTGCTGGGAACCAAACCCAGGTCCTCTGGAAGAGCAGCCAGTGCTCTTAACTGCTGAGCCATCTCTTCAGCTTCGAGCTTTCTGTTCTATGGATGAGATGTATGAAAATTGTCATTGGGAGATAACGTTCAAAACTAGGGATAGTTTTTATTTTTAGGGGAAATAACAAAGAATGAGACACATCTGTATTGCCTTTATCAACATTTAAGAAAATGGGAAAATTTAGCCCATCAGCTGATGGCTAACCAAAACTTTGCTTCTGTCTAAAACCAGTGCAGACTGTTGCCAGAGTGCTTCCTCCTTTTGATGAGTGTGTTTTACTCTGCGTAGATCATTTCTCTTAGACGCGCTGGTGTGCAGAGCCCTCCCAAGGCTGGCACAGCTGCTTTAGTTCTGTTGATGTTCTCTGCTGCCTTTGGATTTTTCTGTCTGCTTACAGCTAACGTCTGAAGGAAGCCATCTAGTGATTGCTCTGTTCCCTGTCATTTACCATCTGTTAATACTGCCTCCGTGTTCATGTTCTCCATGTCCATGTCCTCCATGTCCGTGTCCTCCTCTCTACACAGCCTGAGTGGCTCTTGGTCCTCAGATGACTCATTTATTGTTGATTCTTTATTCTTTGCATGTTGCTGACTTTGTGAGAATTCTTGGGCCTGTGTGCCCTACTTTTGGTTCATATTATTGCCAATGAAGCAACTTTATTGCTTTAGTCATCACTCCATTATACACATTGTGTCCAGATTCAGATGTGAAAGCTTCGCATCTTTTGCAGGCTTTAGTCTTGTATATCTAACTGACAGACACAGTTGGAAATAGAGCGTTATTACTTCTAGTTGATGGTTTTCTTTTATGGTTTGTTTTTGCAGTAAATAGGCAGTTTAAGTTCTTCCTCTCTCAAGTAGCCAGTTCTCTTTGATTAAATTTGGTATAGATGTTAAAATTGCTACTCCTTATTCTTGCCTTTTCCTCAGCCACCTCACTTGTTCATTTGTTGCATTAACTCACAAAAACTCATTCTCTGGCTCTGATTTGTTAATTTTGTCCACAATTTTTAGGTAAGTATGGCTATACAAAGAGATGCAGCAGGTTTATGCAGCTGTTGTTTTAAGTAGCTGACTAGGTCAGTAGTAATGTCATACACAGAAGGAGGAATACAGGGGTCAGATTTTCAGAAGGCATTGAGGTTGAAAGAACTGAAAGATTCCCTGGGTTCATATCTAGAGAAGGGCAGACGTCAGACTCAGCATGCTTGGTGCAGTGTGGAGTTGCACATGGTGGTGGACAGTCCTGGGAAAGGTGTGTTGTGTGCCAGTGGAAATGAACAAGGATTGGGGCAACTGCTGACTGAGGACTTACATGATGGCATCAGGGCATTTTCACAGGATACAGCAGGATTGCCCACGATTATTTTGTTGTGCAAACACAAATAATGAATTCATTTATTACTGTTTAGTGAACCTAGACTCCATGAGTGGAGCTCGAACTTAGATGCTAACCTGAGCTCCTGAGCGTTTCCTAGGTGGAATAGTGGCTTGCAGGATACAGCAGCTGTGCTCACACATTGTTAAGAGATAGTCTGATAGATGGGCCTGTCTACTGTATGCCATCTCAAAACATTCAACTGGGTAGTTGCAAGTTATTAATTGGCCAAAATAAAAAAGAAGGCAGGGCAGTGTGCACTGTGTTCACTATCCTGGAAAGCCAATTTCTGGATCTGGTGCTTCGTGTTTATAATCAATGTTCATGATTTTTTGGTTGTGAGACATCTTGTAAAATCACTTGAGAGCATTTGAAAAGTTGCTTGTGACAAAAAGCACTATAGGATAGGCAACTAAGGAAGAGTAGGAGAAGTAATCTTCTCAGGGTAACAGGCCCTGATTGGTTATCCAGTACCAAATGGTCAGCCCTGAGAACATACACACCAGGAACGTACAGACTGAGCAGGTTATATTTAGAAATATGTGTATGTCTACATATATGCATGTAATAAAAATTCTTAAAAGGCATGAATATGAAAGAGGGATATATAGGAGGAGTTGGAGGAAGGAAAGGAAAGGGAGAAATGTATAATCTCAAGAAATAAAAGTAGTTTAAACAGTGAGATAGATTCATACCCATACACACAGGATTTTCACTCATCTATAAGGAATGAATTGATGGTGAAGGCAGGCAGATCTCTGAGTTTGTAGCCAGCTTGATCTATATAGTGAATTTCAGGACAGCCAGGGATATATAGAGAGACCTGTTTCAAAATAAAGTGTCATTTTTATTAAAATGGATGTAACATGGATCATCATGTCAAGTGAAGTAAACCAAACCAGAAAGGCCAGATATTAAGGGCTTTTTATCATATACAGAATAAAGATTTAAATATTTGTATATACCTACGTGTATGGTTAGACACACACATATAGAGTTGGATACACATATATAATTGGATACATACACATACCTAGGTCCTTAAGACACACACATAGAACTCTATGTTTATTAGACATACAAGAAGAAAGTACAGAATCATGGAGGGGAGGGGTACAGGTGAGATGGGAAGAGGATGAGAGTAAAGGATGAATATCACTGAATCGTGCTCATATGTGCACATTAAAACCTCATGAAGCCCAGCATTTAATACTTCATTAAAAACAAAAGTAACTGTTGGGGTTTTTTGTTTGTTTGTTTTACATTGCTTGTGAAATTCCTGAGACTGAAGTAAAATAATGTATCTTTCTGCTTCATTTCTAGAGTGTCCAACCAGATTCTTCCTCTCCCAGACATGTAAGTCTCCTGGAAGGACTGTAAGTTACAGCCCCTTAACCCCTAACCACGGCCTGTAGTTTCTCCTGTGTGTACCAGGTTGGATTACTTTTGTATCTGTTGTTTAATTGAAGTTGGACACACTGTGTAGTTGATTTATGACCATGAAAGGAAATGACACTGTTCTGACAGACTCTGAATCCTGGTTGAAATGAGCATAATAATTCACATTCTGACAGCCTGTCTCAAGAGAGTGTCCATAGGCAGACATGATCCATATAGGCTTGATTGTTTGCATTTACCAACATTTGAAAATAAATAGTGAATAAATACTGAAAATAGAATTTTGAAGAAGGAAAAGTTTAATTCTGGTAAAGAGTTAAGAGCAAGAATAAAAAGGTCTACTGCCTTCAACTGCTGTTTAGGGCTTCGGTGCTGAGTAACGAGATGACATCCTCGCTGATTACCCTGTGTCTGCTGATCTGGTTCTGGATCCAGTAAGCCATTAACTTATAGCAGGGCTGCAGGCCGGCCTCTACAGTAGTGCACAGCTGGGTTAGTGGCAGGGCTGCAGGCCTCTTACAGTAGTGCACAGCTGGGTTAGTGGCAGGCCTGCAGGCTGGCCTCTACAGTAGTGCACAGCTGGGTTAGTGGGAGGGCTGCAGGCCGGCCTCTACAGTAGTGCACAGCTGGGTTAGTGGCAGGGCTGCAGGCCTCTTACAGTAGTGCACAGCTGGGTTAGTGGCAGGCCTGCAGGCCGGCCTCTACAGTAGTGCACAGCTGGGTTAGTGGGAGGGCTGCAGGCCGGCCTCTACAGTAGTGCACAGCTGGGTTAGTGGCAGGGCTGCAGGCCTCTTACAGTAGTGCACAGCTGGGTTAGTGGCAGGCCTGCAGGCCGGCCTCTACAGTAGTGCACAGCTGGGTTAGTGGGAGGGCTGCAGGCCGGCCTCTTACAGCAGTGCACAGCTGGGTTAGTGGCAGGCCTGCAGACCGGCCTCTACAGTAGTGCACAGCTGGGTTTTATGGCTCACACCTTTTGTCCAAGAATTTAGGAGACTGAAGAAGGAAGATTAGCAGGAGCTTACAGTGACCAGAGCTACATAAGTTCCAGGCCAATGTGGGCCAAAGAGGGAAATCCTGTTTTTTTTTTTTTCTTTTTTTTAAAAAAAAAAAACTGAATGAATCAGTGAATAGACTAGTTTCAAAAAATGAGCTCCAAGAATAGTGTTTGTAGAGTTCTCATTCCTGAATATGATTTTATCCTTTTATTGAAATAGCTAATGCAACCAGAGCAGAAAATAAATGAAGCAGGAAAATGGTTTTCTCCCCACTAATGATGTTTGCCATCTGTAAGAATACTTTTGAAGTGTATTGATATTTGGGTGCATTGCTGTGGAACTGAATTCTGTCGGGATTGCTGCCTTGCAGAGCAGTGTCGAGGGGAACAGAGAAAAGCTGATGCCTGCCCCCCAGATTCCTGGGTTCAATTCTCAGGTGCAGCTCAGCTCCTTTCAGCTCTGTTCTCTCTCCCCCTTTCTGTTCTTCCCTTTCTTGGAAACCATGATGCCTCTTTGCCTTCAATACTTTAGTGTATTTCCCCAGAGTACATTTATTCAACATGATTATCAACCCTAATATGATGTTGTTGTCCAGTCTATAAGTGTTTCTTCAGTTAGTTCTGTTTTCTTAGCTGGCAGTAGAATTTCTGATCTGGTTTCTTAAAACCTGGAGTGGTTTCTTAGTCATGTTATTGAACTTGTCTATGAACAGAGGCCAGTTATATCATAGACTATTCTTCAATTTGTGATTTGTGTTTGTTTGTTTTTTATTAGAGGTTAGTGCATGTGAGGGTTGGGAGTATTCCCAGTGCATCCATCATGTAAGGATACATGTGGCACTGATTTACCCTCCTGCTGGTGGTATGAACTTTGATCTTTGACATGAGGTTGTAGCTTGAGGTTTTCTCAAATCTGCAGTGTTAATGTTTGGGCTGGACCAGGCTTTCATGGAGGCCAGAGATGTCATGTACATTGTAGGAATCTCTCTGACTTCTCCCAAGTAGATGCTGCCTATAAGAATGTGTCTACAACTGTCAAATGTCATTCAGGAAGCAAACACCCTCTCTGTTCAGAACTTCTACTCTACTATAATGTCATCATTTTTACTTTTGTAGTTTTAAGTCTCTTATTGGGAAGAACTTTGAGTCTGTATCCATATCTCAGTGTTTCACAGGCTTCTACTGACTTGTTTTATGTCTACTGATGTCTTGTTTGAACCAGATACTGTTTGATAATAGCTAGATATTGATCTTCTAATATCATTATTCTTTTAGTTTATTTCTTCCTGAAGGAATTAGTTTTATCTCCTGTTTTAATTGATTATTTGTGCATGTGAGTCAATCATTGTACCGCTACAGAGTTGTGCCAGAGCCCTTTTTCTGTGTCTGTGTGTACACTTGTGTATGTGTGTGACCTGTGTGTTTGTGTGGACTCGTGGGTTGTCTTACAGTGGACTGTAATGTTAAAGTACTTGCTTTGATACCTAGGTTGTCCTTCACTTGGCCATCTGAAGCCTGTCAGACTGGTCTGTGAGGTTTTGACATAGCCTCAAGATCCTTTCAGGGCTTTTTTTCTTTACAAAGTAGCGACAGTCATGATCTAGATTGAATTTATGTTCTACTGGCTCCAACTATCTTTTCTTTCCCCTGAAATTCTAGCTCTTTTTTGTAAATGATATTTGTAAACTAAGGTCAGGATGGTAGTAACCTTATTACTAGAATTTTACTGTATCTAGATCCTCTCAGTGGATAAAGATAGGTAACTTATACATGTACACTCACATGTATATGTGTACTTCTCCTGGATCTATTTATATCCCTATTAAAAAGAATGAGTTTATACTGATAGCTCTCATTTCTGATGCTATCACAGGCTTCATTCTACTCCCCCTTTCAATATTTGTCCTCGATATTTTTCTGCAACCATCAGAAACCTGCCTTTCATATAGAAATGGTTCGGACCATTAGAACATAAGCTAATAATGACTTCAGGAATTAGTTTTGCTTTCAGAATGAACTAAACTGACTGTGACAATGTATTGTTTGCAGGGTCATAACCGTATCATCGCCTACAGCAGGCCAGTTTACTTCTGTCTATGTTGTGGTCTCATTTGGCTCTTGGACTATGGCAGTAGAAACCTGACTACAAGCAAGTTCAAGTTATATGGGATAACTGTCACCAATCCACTGGTGCTCCTGTCAGCCAGGGACTTGGTTATAGGTGAGTCATCGAAGATATCTGAGATCTTAATATTAGTTTTTTTTATAAACAGTTTACTGATAAATAGATATATCCAGCTTATTTTGCTTACTATAGTCCTGTCTAAGAAACAACTATAGAGCTACTATGAATGAAAGGTTTATAGTGAATAAATGTAGCAATTCTGTTCTTGAAGAAGATGTAGGGTAAAGAAGATTATTATTATCATTATTATTATACATTGTAGGTTCATGTAATATAAAAAATAGTTGAAATGATTTTTTTCATCTGTGCTGGAAATTGAATGTAGAGCCCCATGCTTACCAGGCAAGTGCTCTGTCACTGAGCTGTAACCCAGCTCCTTAAGATGATTTTAAAAGATACTTTTTTATAGGTGGGAGAATTTAATACCCATTCTTCTGTGTGATATCAGTAATTTTAGATCTTATCTTTTAAAAGTCACACAGTAGGAAATGTTAAATTTAATTTCATTGCATATGGGCTTTAACTGAACAAGAGGATGGATGCAGTGTTTTTTAATAAACTTTTTTTTCCTTCCATAGTGTTTACACTCTGTTTCCCAATAGTATTTTTCATTGGTCTCCTGCCTCAGGTGAACACATTTGTAATGTACCTTTGTGAACAATTGGATATCCATATCTTTGGTGGGAATGGTGAGTCAATTTAGCTGCTATAATATGGGCTGTGAAGTAATAAACTGAATATAAAATACTTCTCCACTTGTCATTTTAGAATTGAGATTAGAAAAGAAAAGGTAATTATTTAATAATTGAAGGCAGAAAGGTAGTTGTAGTTAAGAAAAAATAACCAGGTCTGCTATTATTTAGAAAGGTCCTTTAATAGCAGATTCAGTGTGTAGGAAATAGCAAAATAATAATTTGCAAAAAGAAAGTTATAGAATAGTCCATGTTTCTCACTCCCATTTATAGGTGGTATGTCCCAAGCTATAGTGTGGCTGTGCCTGTAGATACTGCAGATAGCAGGAACCTGTATGGACTGTCTTTCTCATATTGCCCGACTTTCCTGTGATAGGATTTACTATATACACTCGCCATGGTGGAGGAAGCAACAGTAACCAATAGTGAAGTAGAACAGCTGTGCAGTTTATTTAGCATGCTTGAAAGTGTGAGCTCCTTGTTCAGTGGGAAACCCTGTCTTTAGGCAGTGATGTGGGGGCTGATACCAACACTCCCTCTGGCCTCAGCATGCATTTGTGTACACAGGTGCATACACCTGCATGCTCACCATGTAAAAATATGGGAAGTGGCTTCTCTCTTCCTTTCTCTGAGATTTTCTATGGCATGTGTTTGAACTCTAGATTGCCCATAGGTAATGAAATCTGTGGAAAGTAAAGCTGCAGAAAAAGAGGGGCTATGGTGGAGATTACCTTGGATCTGCACTCATCATCAGATGTTTATAACATCATCTGTGCTGAGCAAGTCAAGGTCTGACTGTACTTGGCTTATGTCCTGGGGTGTGTGCAGTCAGCGTGCCAAGGCCAGAATCTAAAAGCATTTTACTAAACCAGCTTTTAAGAGTCATCTCTGGCTTTAGATTAGAAAGTGTATACATTAATAGATAACTTAGAAAAACAATTTTCTTACTATGCATGTATTTTATCTTTAAAAAAAAAAATCCCTTGCTAATCTGAAAGATAGTGACCTGCAAAACTTGATAGCAATGCTGTTGGCAGCTGCTGGAGTTGAGATAGCGTGTCCTTCATCATTTAACATTTGTGGAAAGAAGAGTATGCATACAGGAAATATCCAAAAAGAATGCATTAACCTTACAGTTTTAGTTTATTTTCTTCACACTTCACATTTGTGATTCTCATTTATTTACCTTCTGCAAACATGTACTGAAATCATCTCTTGATAAAATGCTGACAGCATGACTTAATTTTCAATTTGATGTGCATAGGATGTTGTGTGCACTTTGTGCATGTGAGTGTAGGTGCATGCACCTGTGTGCATACGTACATGCTGAGGCCAGAGGAGGGTGTTAAGTGTCTCCCTCTCTGCCTACTGCCTTGAGTCAGAGTCTCTCACTGAACCAGAAGCTCACACTTTGAGCCACGTTGACTGGCCAATGAGCTCTCAGGACATGTGTCCTGTCTGTCTGTGCTCCACAGTGCTAGAATTACAGGCAAATGCAGCCATGCCCAGCTTGTTATATGAGTGCTAGGGATTTGAACTCAGGTCCTCAGGCTTCCATAGCAAGAATTTTTAGTTACTGAACCATCTCTCCAGCTGATCTGGCTTAAATTGTAAATAGAAAACAAAACTTTCCTGTGTTGCTGTATATTATACTAGCTTTTTTTTTTTTTTTTTTTTTACTGTTTGAATGTGTGTAATTTCAAACAGTTCATTTCATCAGTTCAAGTGTCAGTATTTAGGAACCTACTGTTGGTTTTATGCTGAAGCACATGGAGAGGGCTCTGTGTAGGTCATGTAGGGTATTGGGCTTTGTCATTGAAAGTTACAGGTGTCCAAAGTTAGTCTTTTTAATATATAATAAATATTTCCTGTGGATTTTCCTTAGATCACTATGTAAAATTACTTCAAGGAACTCTCTCAGCTATATTTTTAGTAATAGGTGACTCTCACCTATGCCTGCTTTATGTTCTGGGTTATCCTGTTAAGTCAGTTGCTTGTTGTTGACATGTTTATAGTCAGATTTACACATTTTTGTGTGAATTGATCAACAAATGGGAATACAGACTTATTGCTGTCAGTAAAGCAAGTCCTTTTTACAAGAAAAGATATTTTCGTTGGTTAATTATTACCTCCAGTTTATTTCAGTCCTTTACAAGCTTTGTATTCTAATACATCTTACTAATGTAAGACACATTTTCCAAAAATATTTGTTTTATTTTTAATTAGGGGGTGTGTGGGTGCCTGTGGATGCCAGAGGCATTAGATCCCTTGGAATTGGAGTGACAGGTGGTTTTGAGCTGTCTGATATGGGTATTGGGGATCACATTGTACATGAACAGAACATGCTCTTAAAACTGAGTCACCTCTCCAGCCTTCAACACACATTTTAAAGCCTCTTAGAGGTACAAATGTTTCTTCTGGAAGAGATCAAGCAAGACATGATACCTGATACTGTAATCTTAGCACCTGGAGGGTAAGGCAGAAGGATCGCAGAGAGTGAGACTGTCTCAACAAAATATTGGGGATAGAAGTCTTTCCTGTGTCAAATCTAATGAAAAGGATGACGTAGCTGGGTTTTTGGAAGTCACACGAGTAGATAAGTTTTGTGCTACTTGCTGCCATTTTGTGCATTTGAGTTCTTGCTGTCGGTGTTTCTAAAACCTTGATTTCCTCCTCCTTCACTGTCCAGCCACCACCAGCCTGGTAGCAGCGCTGTACAGTTTCCTCTGCAGCATCATGGCCGTCGCCTTGCTGTATGGGTTGTGCTATGGAGCTTTAAAGGTAAAGGACACCTAGGGTGTGTTCTGTGTCTCTGTCATGTCTCCACATGAATGCCTAAAACTCACAGCTGAGTTCATCCTGCCTTGTTTAAGACACTTTATCACTAATTTCGCTGCTTCTAATGCTGATCTATACTCATACTCTGTCTTACTTTGAATTTTAAAGCAATTTGATAAGCAGTCATTTTAAAGAAAAAATCTTTTCAATACAATAATCTCCTAGGTTACTATTTTAAGAGTTTATTAAAAACTAGACTTACCTGGAAGAGAGACAAGCATGGTATCTCAGAATAGGCAATTAAATGTCTATTATTACCTCTCATGGAGATTTATTCACATTTATAAGAACATGTTTTGATTGGGGTTAGCTCAGTCGGACAGTGTTTGCCCATTTTAGTCCCCAGAACAGCTAGAAGTTCAAGGGCTACAGAGGAAGGTACCTGCCAGGAAAACAGTACTGCAGCATGCTGTTGGTTTATTTGTGAGTCCTTCTGGAAATTTTAACAGTAGTTTATAACCCCTCACATATTTCTGGATTTTTGTCTGTTTTGCTGTTTGTTTTTATTTAAAAGCACAATATTGAGACAATAGTAAGATTCAAAGAACTGTGAGAAGTGACTCCCTTTCTGCTTCATTTTGTCCATATCTTCTACAAAGGGCCTAATTGTATGAGAGGGGTGCTAAAGGGCATTTCCTGTCCATGAGGAGCTTGTAGGTCAGCTGTGGCTCCCAAGTCAACCAACATGCAGAGTCCAGAGTAGTGAAGGCCAAAAACTGTGCTGAGCTTCTGGGCCTCAAAGGGTGTGACACTAGAGCCCATTAGTATATTTGGGGACTAAGAAAAAGAAAGAGGGCTCTGGCTTGAATGATGGCTGTATAGGGCACCTAGTAGATGATAGTGGAAATCCTCGAGGTTAAGAAGACGGGGTCATTAATGTGAACACTTACTTGTTCATGTTTATGAGGCCAGAGGCACATAATAGGTGTAGAAGGAGATTTCGTTCATGCCTGGTAGATAGAACTGAGTCATTGAAGACTGCTGCTGTGGATTCGCAAGAGAAAAATTTGTAATTTTTAACCCCAGGAGATGATAGTGTTTAAATGGTAGTTAAAATAGAGACTCAGAGGGAACAGTCAGAGAGGCATGAGCCTGAAAGGTTCTTATTGGATTTGTTACTTGATAGACTATCAGTGAGTTAACAAAAGTAGGTTTTTGGCCTTTTGAGGAAGATAACTAAAATAAGTTAAAGTTTGAAAGGGAATTTTTTACTTTCTAGACTATAGCTGTGAGGCATGTGGATATGATATGTGTTTGTGTTCTAGTTTTGTTTTTTAAAAAGATGTGAGAATTGATTTACATTTAAGGCTAAAATAAACTCAATATTCAATACCAACTATAAAATGGCCACTATTTAAAATGTGAGCCATTATAGCAACAGATATGAGAAATTATTTCTATAAATAGAGAGATAGAAGAGGGAGGAGGAGGAGAAGAAAGCTGAAGCTTTCTTAAGACAAAAGAAATCTAGTATCTAGATCCCAGTCTCCAGAAAACGGTGGGATGGTGTGCTTGAGAGGCAGGCAGGGATAGGCGTTCAAAGCCATCTGCAACTACATAGCAAATGTAAGGCCAGCCTGAGCTACATGAGAACCTTTATCAAATTTTTAAAAACAAAATCTAAGTTCATTTGGAATAAAGTATAATTACTAGCATAGCTAAAACATTTTTAAACTTTAAATTGCTGTTTCTAAAATATTGATGTGGGAGGATTGTATGCTAAGTCATAAGTTAAAAGCATCCTTTTCTCTGAAATTTTTTTCTTCAGGATTCATGGGATGGCCAGCACATTCCAGTGCTTTTCTCTGTCTTTTGTGGCTTGTTAGTGGCCGTGTCCTATCATCTCAGTCGACAGAGCAGTGACCCGTCTGTGCTCTTGTAAGTGAGATCAGGCACTATTGTTGATGGCATTTCTTTCTTTTCTTTTTAAAGATTTATTTATTCAGTATGCATACAGTATACAGAAGAGGGTACCAGATGTCATCATAAATGGTTATGAGCCACCATGTGATTGCTAGGAATTGAACTTGGGGCCTCTGGAAGAACAGTGATTGCTCTTAACCCCTGAGCCATCCCTCCAGACTTGTTGTTGATGGCATTTCTATAGTCCTTACAGAGAGACAGAGAGAGAGACAGAGAGAGAGAGAGAGAGAGTGTGTATCGCTTGCGTGCATGGAAGCCAGAAACAGCAAATCTGCTAGAGCTGGAATTACAGGTGGTTGGGAGCCATCTCTCCAGTCCCAGGGTGGTAGTGGTTTTGTTTTGTGTTGATTTTTTTTTTTCTCCCAAGTTTTGATGATGTATTATCACTATATACTTATTTATGCCAATATAAACTTTTTAGAATTTACATAATGTAGTTTGATTATTTGGTTTTATATCACAAACAACTTTGCTGTTTAAATTACTAGGTTTCAAGCTTCATGTATATTTTCTACTAAATATTTTCTCTTATTTTTTTTTCAAATAAAGCTCTTTGATGCAATCTAAGATTTTTCCAAAAACTGAAGAGAAGAACCCAGAAGATCCTCTGTCTGAAGTAAAAGACCCACTGCCAGAAAAGCTTAGCAATTCTGTTGTAAGTTTACCTTTTTGTATATGACAACACTTATGGCAGATGATTGTTCTGTATTGAAGACTTTTGAATATCTTTAATAGTTGGAGGAAACACAGTGTTATTAGATGTTGCTCACTGTGTCCAGTCCATATTTTAATATACTAGTTCAGCTCCTTTATCTAAAAAGTCCAGAAGAGTCTAGACCAGAATCTAAAACTGTGTGAACACTGACATGATCTCACTGAGGAAAAATGCACATTTGCTCTGTTCTGAACAATCACAGGATTACTTACAGTGCTATTAACTGTTACTTCCTGGCTGTTAGGCACACAGGAAATAAATGAACTCCATTTATTCATCCATTCGTCCATTCATTCATTCTTTCATTTTTATGTGTGGCTCATCTCTCCAAAGTATGTCTTCAAATATTCACAGGCTCTCATACTTCTAGTCCTAAACATTTCTGATAGGAGGTAATTTATTTATAATGCATAAGAAAGATTCTGTCCTTACACTTGGTCTCAGTATAGAAGTATGTCAAAAGGTTTCACGTTGAGGAAAATTAAGTCATTTCACTGATCCTAGAAATGTCTGCCTTTCTCGAGACTGGGATCTGAAGGTGGAATACAGCAGTCAGTAGTCAGTCACTGTCCTCATTTTACTTTCCATGCTTTCATTTACCAGTGGTCAACTTCAGACCAGAAATAGGAGCTAGAAAATTCCAGAAATAAATAATCTGTAAATTTTAAATTATACGCCACTCTGAATAGCAGGGTAAAATGTTGCATGTTCCACCCAGATGTGATGCATACCCTTGTCAGAGTGTTTGCTGTGCACATTTTACCACCATTTCCTTAGTGGCCACCTTGGTTATTGTTATAGCGGTAGGATGAAGTCACATCTGTAGTTTTAAGTATCCATGAGGATCATGGAACTTACTACCTATGGGGAAGGCTAGACTACTGTTTAAACTGTTTAACATAAGTTAGATTTTGTTATTATTCCAGTTGACCATAAAAAATAACCTATGTCTTGTGTGTGTTTGAGGGCTGGAGATATGGCTCATCAGTGAGAGGACTTCTTGCCCTTGCTGAGGACCTGGGTTCAGTTCTCACAACTGCATAGAACTCCAGTTCCAGGAGATCCATTACCTAGTTTCTGTAAGCACTACGCACATGTTAGACATACAGACAGACAAAACATCTTTACACATTAATACACAAAAATAATTTTAAATGCAGTTTCCAGGTCAAAGGAAAGACAGTCTACTAACATATTTATTAGGATATTTCTTCTCAGTTCAGTTTAGCAACTCATTGTCATCTTTTTCACTTGAAAAGTGAATTCTAGAGATTTATATCTGTTTTGTAGGCAAAATACACTTTTTTCTCTTCTCAGATTGTTTTTCTTTTGTTGTGCTGGAATTTGAACCTAGAGTCTTAATGCTTACAGCTCTCTCCTATCAGACTATGTCCCCAGACCCTTAGTTCAGATTATTTACATCTGAATAATGAACTTACCTAAGTATCAGTTGGACATAATATTTTTTTCAGTAAACAATACTATTCACAGATTCTTTAGAAAATTAGAAGTAAAAAAACTACAAGATAAAATTGAAGCAAATTCTCTTCTGATTTTAGTTTCTGTGTTTATGTTAAGCATGGTGGAATGATGAAAGCAGCATATATGTTTGCTGACCAACAGATGACTAGGGGTAGCAAGGGGACCGACCCTCTTGTTTACTACAGAGTTGAGTATGCTCTAAAAATTCCTCAACCAGCAGAGTCCACACAGGTGTTCCAGAGGCTGCCTGGACTCAAGGCCCTAAGTTGAAATAAGGAATTCTCAGCCCTGTAAAGCCCCTGAAAGATTCCAGATTTCAAGAAAAAATGAGAAGTGTGTGTGCAGTTTTGCTGCCTCAAGATCACCTCTTGTCTTTTTTGTCTGTATAAAAGCAAAATGTACTGGCCAGTGAGGGGGAATCTTCTAAAAGACTATGTTTACAGCATTAGGAACTAGGTGAGGGTTTTGTTTCCTTGACATACTAAATTCTGAGGAAACCCCCAAATATGAGAAAACTGAGGAAGAAAATAAAATTTATTCCACATAATTATTTTACCTAAGAAATACCTAGAAATGCTGAAGTATATCAGTGCAAAATTTTACCAATTGGGAAAAATAGATTTATTTTTTAATTTTATATAAAGAGAAGTATGGTGACATTTGACAGGTGGAGGCAGAAGGATGGCTTTGGGTCATTCTCAGTTAGTAACAACTTGGAGCCACCGTGCATTCATGAGACCATATCTTAAAAACAAAGAAGCATGTAACTGTTTAATGGCTGCCACCCTTTGTCCCACAGAATGAGCGTTTGCAGTCCGACCTGGTGGTTTGTGTCGTTATTGGCGTGCTCTATTTTGCTATCCATGTAAGCACAGTGTTCACAGCATTGCAGGTAAGGAGTCTTCTTGTTTGAGTTGATAGAAAGCAATATAACTGTTGTGTGACATTGTGGCACTGAAATGCTGGAGTTGTTTTGTTTAGGTTGACTGTTTTTAATCGTGAGTTTACTTCTTTGCATTTTTATAGACATAAACTCTGTATTCTTGTCATCCCTCCCCCATCTGTCCTCCCCCCAAATCTCCTTCCTCTTCTCATTATCGATTCTATTTAGTGTCCTGTGTATGAACCAGAGCCCGAGTTTGGAGCTAATAAGGAGAACCTGAGGGTCTTATCATGGGTCCACAACTCAAGACTGCACCCCTTTCTTCTAGAATCTGTTGAGTGACACAGTTGAGCCATAGTGGACCCATGAGTCCTGTCCCCACCCATAGCTGACTGTGAGGAGGGCCTGTCGTCTGTGAACCCAGTAATAGCTTATACAGCTACTGCCTTTAGTATATATGAGTTTTTGTTGTAAGTTTTGAAATTGAGTTTTCTCTGGGCTGTAAATCTTTATGAGTGACTTAGGAGCTTTTCCTGTTAATGCAGCCCTCGGCTCCTCACTCACTGCGGTCACTGAGGTGACCCGTGTGCAGCCCTCATGTCCTCATTTAAGTGCTGGTTGTAGACTTCAGTTCCTGTCTATGCATTCTTCCAGAGGCTCCCCAACTATTTCCTAAATGATATCTGGTTTTCTACAGAGCAAGTGATCCTAGAGATAGCCTCAGCCAAACTGCACTTTTAGAATCTCATCTGCACATAGCATACCACCCTTCTTTATTGTTTTGGTCATGAAGACTAACTGGTACAGCATGGGAAGCAAATATACAGAGGTGCAGACTCTAGGAAGTTAGAGCCACATGGACCATGTTGGAGCCTGGCTGCCAGTCTGCCCTTTGTGATTCATCCCTTATGTATGCAAGATGTGTTTGTTCTCCTAAACCCCTCTGACCTTACTGAGTACCACTGGAAGAGTTGCGTCTTGTTGTCTAGACAAGTTCAGGGATGAGTGAGCACCTCAGGTTCTGCTCCTCATGTACAGTTCCACACAGGCAGCTCTTCCATCTGAATGCCCCCTCATCCCTTGCCTGGAGTGAGTTCCAGGACAGCCAGGAATACAGAGAAATTCTGTCTTAAAACACGACCACCCCCAAAAAAAGCGTGTTGAGGCCTCTTTTATCCAGCATAGTGCTCTGGATTTACAGATTCGGCTGTTATTCTTGAGAGCATCCTTATCTCTGATCTTGACATCTGTACCACTGCAGGTTGGTTCTGATTGGCTAGCTTTCCCTCTTTACTCTGAGATGTGATGTCCTGATCCTTTGTATATAAAGAAATTTTACTTTCCTCACAGTTTCACATATGTACACTTTGCTTGTGACACTCTCACCTCCTAGCTCACACTCATGCCCACAGATCTCCTGTTTGTTTGTGTTGTTTGTGTCTGCTTGTTTTGCTTTGTGACCCACCACAATTAGCCAGGGCCATCAGTGTGACAGTGAGTTAGAGTTAGAGTTCTCCATCGGAGTATGCCGGACTCTCAGCAGTCTCCCAGAATCTGCAGTAGTGCAGAGGTAGTGGGTAGCACTCTGCCTCTCGCTCCTCTCTCTGGCTGACTGTTGCCAGGGTTGGTCTTGATGGACTGCAGCCGTTTTCTCAGGCCTGATGGACAGTGTTTCAGAGTCCCTCCTGTTTCCCAGCTTTGAAGTTACTCATTAGAGTCGGCCCACATCTCTGGATTGTTTTCTGCATCTTGGACAGAGTCTCTACATTCACACTATTCATCATAAGGATATGCTTCCCCAATTAGGGCTGGGAGCTGCTTTTGTCCCTAGGGGCAAGCATAGGGATTTAGAAGGCGGTTTGCTGCTATGCCAGTGTCAGAAATACATTCCCTGCATTGAGCCTGCCACCTCCCAGACAAGGGTTATTAGCCAGGCTTATAGTACCAGACATTGGCCCTACCACATCCCCCCTGGAGCAGGTCATGAGTACATTAGGAGAGCCATATGGATATTTTCGAGTGGATGCCAGCAGTGTAAATTTTACCTTGTTAGGTGTTAAATTTTCTGTTTCTGTAAGTACTTGAACATTGCCCCTGTTAAGCACTTGTTAACAGTTTGATTCCCCAGGTCTTGCTTTCTGTCAAAGCATTTCTAAGGTGGGTCAGGGGCCAACTTTCTTTAGCCTGTTTCCTACCACTAAGGATAGGCAGCCTTTAGACCTCTGTTTGATACATGTGAACCTGGATGTTCTGCAGGCTTGCTTATGAGAGGGCTCGATGCTTTCTTTCTTGTCTGATTCCCTCGTGAGCTTCCTCACGAGTGTGGATCCCATTTCCGTGAATACTTGAAGGGCTGTGTGCCGACCTCTAGGACTCCCCGTTGTTTCCCTTTGGTTCCCGGCCTCTGCTGGGAAACTCAGTTCTGAGGGTGCCTCCTCTCAGAGCCATGAGCGGGGGAGACAACCCTCCTCTTGGTTCCCTCTCCTCTGGTCACAGGCTTATCTGTAGGTGTTAGCTACTACAACGATGGGGGCCATGGGTTTTATTCATTTTGGTTCGTTCTTTGGTATAGAGTACAGGGTAAGGAGCTGGTCGTCCCCTTGGCAGAGGCCCAGGCCCACTATGTTATCCAGTGTGTTGTCTTTGTTTTTCTTCTTTCCATTTTGAACTGTGAATTCTTAAACTCCTTCAGGGAGTGACAAGACATTCCCTCATGTCTCAGGGGCTCCAGCAGCTATGACTTGGTTTTACTATTGGAAGAAATGATGTTGGTTCCTCCCTGTATGAATCGGACAGCCCAGCATGAGGAGACAAAGACAGACCCTCTGTTCTGTTCCACTCTGCTCCTCTCCCAGACTGGCCCAGCCTATGACCCTCATCTTTACTAGTTCAGACAGTTGAATCCTTTGCTCAGTCAATCATATAGAACATTCCTGAAGCAGGAAGCAACAGTTTCATTGAACTAGTCACTTTCATTGAGTATAATATCAGACACCAAAGTAGTTACCGTATTTCAGACCTGTATGAAAGCAGTTGGCTAACATTCAGTGGCTCATTTGGGCAGAAAAACTACAGAGAGAGAAATGTTAAGCGGTATTATTTAGATTCTGAGATTGACTTGGCTGTTCCCATTATTGAATGAAGAACAGAACCAAGGAACCAGGAGCCATGTGGGACCTCCTAACACCCTGCAACCTGTTTTTTTTTTTTTTTTTTTTTTTTTTCAGCCTGCTCTCAAGTATGTGCTCTATGCACTGGTTGGCTTGGTAGGGTTTGTAACCCATTACGTGTTGCCTCAAGTAAGGAAACAGCTGCCCTGGCACTGCTTCTCCCGTCCCCTGCTGAAGACAGCTGAACACAGTCAGTATGAAGTCCGAAGTAAGTATTTCTCTAACAGCACCTTGGTTTCCTGGCCTTCTTTACCATGCCAGCAGATGAGTTAAAGAGGCGTCATTGAGTCACACTTTGACTGGTGTTTCTTGCCGTGGATTTGAAGCTTCTGGTGAACTCTTTCCTGTATGGCACCGTCTGCAGCCGAAAGAGCAGTGTCTGTACCCAAGACCATCTTCTCAGAGTAGACCAACTGCTCTAACTGTTCTCAGACCTGTCACTGATGCATCTTGTGTGTGACTTCTCTATCTAGCAGCCCCTAATCTATATAAGGCAACCTAATCCCCACCAGCCAGTCCTCTGTCTGAAAGAATTTAAGTTAAGCTTTGGAAGGAAGAGAGGCCTTTGTCCCTTATTCAACTAGAGACACAGTCTTAAGTAACAAACCTTTCTGTAGCTGCTGTTCAGATTGGGGATATGGTATTTAAAAAAAAACCTTTAGCAAGCTTCTCCCTTGCTACTGTGAACTGTGACTCATCCTTGTTCATTAGCCCTGTGATGGTCCATCTCATACACAAGTGACTAAGTCAGCCAAGCTTTCCTCCTCGGTCATAGTGAACTGCTGTAAAGCGGGTGACTCACCCAGTCATTTAAGGATGAGTTGATTTTTTAAAGAACACCGAAGCCTTTGGAACTGTGTAAAAAGTTGACTTTTAATCCTCACAGTGGGCCTAACTAAAGCAGCAAGGTGCCTCAATGCTGACCAGTGCTTGGACCCTGGAGAGACAGCTGAGTCCTAATAAGCAGGGTGCGGTGGAGACCCTTTGCAAATAATGTGCTTTTTAAAAAACAAAACAAAACTGTATGAGCATGTATGCCTACATGCCAGAAAAGAACATCAGATTCCATTATAGATGGCTGTGAGCCACCATGTGTGTGCTGGGAATTGAATTCAGAACTTCTGGAAGAACGGCCAATGCTCTTAACTGCTGAGCCATCTCACCAGTCTAATATGCACCCTTTTAATAAGGAAAGGTTAAGTGAAAATGTAAGACTTGGTATTAGCATGCTCCCAGCATCAGAAAAGTAGCGCAGATGAGAGGCTTTCATTTTTCTGATAAACTATTTCTATCACTTTTATAAATAAATAGTACCAAATATATCTAGTTTGTTTTTAAAGTCAATAGTTTTACTGGTTGTACATTTCTTTAATGAGTATATAATTTTTACAGATTTTGAATCACCCTAACAATTTTGACTTATTGAAAGTACTAAACTATAGTAAAGTTTTTTCCCTTGTACTAATGATAGAAGTAAAGACTTCCCAGCCACCTGCTGTACTGCTTTCAGAAAGCCAGAGAACTCTGCTAAGTCAGTCTTCATATGTTTGTCACTGGTGCTGAAATGACTTTAATAAACAGGGTGAATTGATATCATACATATTTATATCTATAGCATATATCTTGGCATTTAAAAGCCAGGTACTTTAATAGATCTTATTTATTTAGAAGTGAGGCATAGCCCAAGACTCTTTAGTAACTTTTTCTATATACAAATATAGAAAATGAAAGAAATAATAGTTAAAAATAAAGTCTCAAGAAACGGAGGCTTTGCTGGAGCTGTAGTTCCATGGTGAAAATTTTCTGCCTTTGGCCTGACCACAGATCCACACAGCTTCTAAAAGTAAGCTTAGTGAAATGTGAGTCGTGTCTGGGTTGGCAACTCTGTGTTTGTGTGTCTGTGCATATGCATGTTTGTGCTCAAGTGTGTATGTGCGTGTGAGCCTGAGTATGTGGGGGGGGGGAGTTTGGTGATTCAGAGCCTATAGAATTTAACCATTGAAGTATGGGTCTCTTATGTTTTTGTGCTGATAGCATTGGACTAAGTTTGAGTCATAAGCTCATCCTTACTGTATGCCCACTGCTTTAAGCTCTGTGTGAACTGTGATCTTCTGGACTTGTTGCTCATCAGATGCAGCCACTATGATGTGGTTTGAAAAGCTTCACGTGTGGCTTCTTTTTGTGGAGAAGAATGTCATCTATCCACTGATCGTCCTCAATGAACTCAGTAGCAGTGCGGAGTCCATTGCCAGCCCAAAGAAACTGGATGCAGAGTAAGTGCGTAGTTTTCTGATTTGTCTTTAGATTAGAGCAGTAATAAGCAGTGCCTTGCACTTAAGAAATCAGGCCTCTGCCATACAGCATTGAAAGAAAAAGGCTCAGGTGAACATTTCTCTTTGTCTTCCTTTTTGTGAGCATCTCTGTTTTTACTGTTCTTGACTTCCCCTGCCAGTCGGTATTTTATGAGAGGCCACTTCCTATGTAAAGTTAGTTTGGGGCTGGCTCGTTGGCTCAGCAGGTAAAAGTGTGGTTTTGAAGCTTCATGACCTGAATTTCAATCCCTGGGACCCACATAGTGGAAGGAGAGACCCAACTCCAGTGAGTGGTCTTCTGACTTCCATGCATGCTGTGGCAACCACACTCATGCACGTGCTCACACAGACATGCACGCATGCATGTACTCATGCAGAACAAATGGAAAAAATGTGAATTAAAAAATTTAAGTTAGTTTTTACTATTAAATGACAAGTTTGAGAGACAATGGTCATTTGTCTGATGGTTATTCTATAATCATACTCAGTATGTTAACTCCATGTTATGACACGTAAGTACATGTTTTCATTTACTAAATGCAACTATTATTAAAGTGATAGAAATTTTAAAAACTAGAGAATTAGGTTTCAGAACTATAACTTTCTATTTTTGAACATGCTTATTTATAAAGAGGATAAAGACCATATTATGTACTAATAAAAAGAATACTATGTTAATGCCTTTCACGATGATAGGCTTATCTTTGGAAATCATTGTTATATATGTATTTCTTGAGACAAAGGAGTTGATACTGAACTTGTGATCTCCTGAGTTCTGGAATTATGGGTGTGCACACCCACCTTTCCCCTACAAATCAATTCCAGAGGTTTAAATTTGGTCTAAACTGTAAGCTTAGTGAGTATGTGGTAACTTAGGGTTGGGGAATGCTGGTTGTTTTCAGCCCAAGTTGACAGGCTGTGCCTCTTTCTGTGACAGGTTGGGAGCATTGATGATCACCATCGCTGGCCTGAAGCTGCTGCGTTCCTCCTTCAGCAGCCCCACGTACCAGTACATCACCGTCATCTTTACTGTGCTCTTTTTCAAATTTGACTATGAAGCTTTCTCAGAGACAATGCTACTGGACCTCTTCTTTATGTCCATCCTGTTCAGCAAGGTAACCCATCCCCAGGAGACTCCCTCTGAGGGGATGCTTGCTGAGGTTTATGTTGCTGTTTTACTGGACTTACTGGTTTTTAAGTAATAGTTCTTTTTTGTCACCAGTTATTTTGGAGCAGATTAAAGCAGTGCTTGTTACTGTCGTTCATAAGGGCTAAAGTCAAATGATACCTAGTACAAAGAAAATTGCTGTCCAGTAGGCAGTGGCCACTCTATTAGAGAGATTGTTTCCTGGTTCCTTGTGACATTACATTTGGAGCATATTTACTCCAAAGCATCAAAGTTCAAGGGTAATGTGTCTTGGGATAAAATACATGCATGTCTTACAGACACCTAGATTTTCTGCTCAATAAAACCGCTGTTTTATTGCTTCTGCCCCTGACTTTGCTTACAGTAGTAGTAATACCATGACTGGCCAGTAGAGGGCAGATAATTCTTAAAACACCAACCCATAAGTCTTTATATTAAAAAAAAAAGTCATATTTTTATTAAAACAATGCTAACATTTTGACATTTGTTAATCCTGTCTTACTGTGCAATTAGAAAATAATTTCTGTGGCATTCTCCTCAGAGGAAGAAGACACATCTTACAGGCCTTTGCTTTCTGATTAAAGTGCCTACTCAGTGTTCTGATGACAGCTTTTCCTCTCTTTGCACAGCTTTGGGAACTTCTTTATAAACTCCAGTTCGTGTACACCTATGTTGCGCCCTGGCAGATCACGTGGGGCTCTGCATTCCATGCTTTTGCTCAGCCCTTTGCGGTGCCCCGTATCCTTCACTACAGTTTATGAAAATGGCTAGTCATATCCTTGATGAGAATGTCAGCTTGCAGTCCTCTTACAGCACATGTGCCTGGGGCTGTGACAAGCCAGCCAGGCTCACAGTCTCTGAAGAACCAACCACCTCTCCTCACTTAGGCCATGCAACCTGCAGATTAGCCAAAAGTGAGGAAAGATGAAAGATTTGTAATAAGTAATGCTATTTTTAGATTTTATATTTAAAATCTAAGCTATGAATATTATAAAGTCTAGAAATTTTTAATGCACTTGGAATAAACTAACAGAACAATTGTCACTGAATTTCTGATGAAAGTTTCTGTTCTGTTACATCTCACAAGCACGTTAATTGTGAAGATGAGTGACTCCAGCCATGTCTGAATGCAGACTCTTGGGGTTTGCAGGTTTTAAAAAACAATTCGTTACATGTATTTATTTGCTTATATCAGAGAGAGAGAGAGAGAAAGAGAGTGTGACACATGTAGAGGTCAGAAGACACCTGGGAATAGTCAGTTCGCTCCTTCCAACATGCATACCTGAGACCTGGCTCCTCACCTGCAGAGTCATCTCATTTGGCCCTTTGACCTTTGTAAAGTTAAACCCCAGTATTTAATTGACACCAAGATTGATATGTGGGTGCTTTCCTCCCTTTTTCTGTCTGTTGTCTTGGTTCCTTAACCGTGTCCCCATAGACTCGGCCATGCTGTTTGTCCAGGCGGTGGTGTCGGCCCTCTTCTCCACGCCGCTGAACCCCTTCCTCGGCAGCGCCATATTCATCACCTCCTATGTTAGACCTGTGAAGTTCTGGGAGAGAGACTACAAGTGAGTAGACAAATGCTCAGAAGGTGCTTTCTGTCCTCCTTCCTTACAGGGAAGAATGGCCTTGTTGTGCAAAATTATTTTTAATTATGATTTGTCATGAAAATATTTGTTTTTGCTAAAAGATTACAATTTTTTGGTTTGTTTGATCTTGACTTTTGATGTTTTGTTTTGTTTTGTTGAGACAGGGTTTCTCTTTTAGCCCTGGCTGCCCTGCAACTTACTTTGTAGATCAGGCTGGCCTCCAACTCAAAAACATCCTCTTGCCTCTGCCTCCCAAGTACTGGGATTAAAGGTGTGCACCACTGCTGCCTAGCTACAACTAGTTTTAGAATTTTAAGATCATATAGAGTTGAGAAAATTAATCTTTATTTTTTTAATCTCTTTATGTGATTCTTAAAAGTATAGTTCTATCAGTAACACTGTGGCATATGTTATATGGAATTACACCATTGTAAGAGCTATGGTAAGCTATAGGTTATTTATTTTCCTTAGAAATACATATCTAGAGCTAACCTTTTATAGATTTCTTTGCCTTTTCAGAAAGAAAAGTTTCTCATAACTTGATTCACACCTTTTGACATACAGACTTTGTTCATTAGGCTGGCTGTTTAAGCTGATGCTCACGAGAATCCTTGCCTAGAGTCTGTCCACATCTGCTCTTACTTAAGGAAAGTTGCTGAAAAAGGCATTTTTAGTAAGGGACATGAACATTTGAGCACATGTTAACATGCTGGTCTAGAGACATCATGTTTGGATTGATAGTTCTCACCATCCCATGCTGCCTCTCTACACTGCCATGCAGCTGCAGTTTTACCCAGAAGATAGTGGTCTCAGCTGGACACAGGGGCCGGCGGGTAAGCCTGACACTTCTGCCCTGGCCTTCATCTATAGTTGTAGGTGCTGTTTCCATTTAGGTGAATTTTTATTACTTTCTTTTTAAAAAAATATTTATTTTTATATGTGAATTGGTGTTCTGCCTGCATGTACAACTGTATAAGGGTGTCAGATCTTGGAATTGCAGACAGTTAGTTGCTAGCTGCCATATGGATGCTGGGAATCTAACTCAAGTCCTCTGAAAGAACAGTGAGTGCTCTCAACCACTGATCCATCTCTCCAGTCCTGAATTTTTATTAATTTCTATATCCTGTTCTTCTAGACCAACTTTTAGTCAGAAGTTATATTGTGATAGCAGTTCTTAATAGTTTGTATCAATATTTTTGGCACCGTTAAAAATACTCAAGATGCCATAGTATTTAAATAGAAGTTTTATTCAACAGCATTTTTAAAGAAACGCTTTTAAAAATTCAAATGTTTATTCATTTAAAAGTAGAAAATATCCACTTATGTTCACCATTCCAGAACTCAGAGACTAAAGTATGAGGATTACAAATTTGAAGCAGCTTGAACTACATGGCAAGATCCTGTCTTAAAAATATTACTGCATATAACATAAATATCATTTTAAACTAAGAGTATTTCCCACCCACCAAAATTTTAGTAAGATTGCACTGTTTCCAGTTTTGCAAATGTTTAATGTCTTGCTTGCTAAAAAACAGGTTAGGTCAACATGTCCTGCTTTTGCATTCTCTCTGACAGTATGTCACTTTGCTTAAAATGAAGAAAGAAAATGTGTTCTCTCAGACACGTAGTTGAAAAAGAAAGAATTTTTTTTTTATAATGTTCTGAGTGTTTTGTCTGCATAGATGCATGTGCACTGCCTATTGACTGGTACCCAAGGAATTCAGAAGAAGGCATTGGATCCCCTGGAACTGAAGTTAAGGATGGTTGTGAGCCACCATGTGGGCACCAGGGACCCAACCCAGGTTCTCTACAAGAGCAGCCAGTACTTTTAACCACTGTACCACCTCTTTAAAACAAGAAACCTTCCCTCCAGATAGCCCAGCACTTAAGAATGGCTGGAATGAATTGTCTCATTTTGCATATTGAATACTAAGGTGGCCTGTACCAAGGAAGTGAGAATTCAGACTTTGAGCCTTGCTGCTTTCTTTAGGACATTTCTAGACAGATGAGTTAATTGATTTCACATGTGTGGCAGTGAAGTCTGGGTACTGTGTGGGCCTTGCCTTGGTTCATGCTCAGGCACCGGCCTTGCAAGATCACACATGTGTCCTGCCAATGCAGGTATCACATGAGGAGAAGCAGCAAACACAGCTCAGTATTAGGGTAGTTCTGACATGGGAAACTGACCTTCTGTGGACCACAGGACCTCTGGCATTTCCCCTGAAGAGCTTCCATGCCCATGCACTTGGAAGAGCTGTATGCTGCCAGTGTTCTTTTTTTCGGTCAGTTTTGTTTGTACTACATTCATAGATGTCTTTTTATGCTCTGTAATGACCACGAATGAGGAGAAAGCCATTATGTTTATGAGTTATGGAGATATGAAGGAAGAAAATATTTTAACTGTAAGTCTGTGCTACCAAGTTGATTTTTTTTTTTAATTTGCCTTGGTGTTTGCTTGAAACTAGGAACTGGAACTGCAGACAGTTGTGAGCTGCTAGGAATTGAACCCTGGTCCTCTGAAAGAGCAGACGGTGCTCTTAACCGCTGAGCCATCTCTCCAGCCCCCCCCCAAGTTGATTGTTATTATCTAATTATAGTTTTTTTTCCCAGAGATTTTCCAACAGAAATGAGATCTATTTGTATCTTGTAGTTTTTCTCTTGCTTTCATTATTAAGTATAAAATACTAAGAATGTTTTATTTTATTTTCTTCAGCACAAAACGTGTGGACCATTCAAATACCAGATTGGCTTCTCAGCTTGATAGAAATCCAGGTAATAGTTCTCTTTATAAAGAGGCAAGATGACAGGGTTGTCATCTGCTGAGGCTCAGATCCAGCCCATTCACTTTAACTCTTGATTCTAAAGAGTTACGCATTATCTTGTGTGTATTAATGAGATTTACATTGCTGTGATAAAATACCCAAAATTAGTGATCTCAAAGGGTGTTGATGTATATAGTTTCAGAGGCATAGGTTTGTGGTTTCCTGGCATCATTGAGCTACAGTTATGGGCTTGTGTTGAGGCAGCACGTCAAGGCCAAGAGATGTGACAGCAGAGTGCCAGTCACTCTTCACAGGCACTTCCACATGCCATGCTTCCTTTTTTGTTTTCTTATTTTTTGTTTTCATAACAAACCCAGTTTTGTCTCTTCGCCCCTTCAGTTCCTCTAGCTCACCCCCGTGTCCACCCCTCACCTGCTTCCCTTCAGAAAGAGCAGACCTCCCCAAGATATCAGCTAAACACAGCATAACAAGTCCCAATAAGACCAGGCTGGATGGGGCAACCAGGTATGGGGAAAGGGTACCCACACACAGGCAGAAGAGTCGGCAACACCTCCACACACACACTCCCCTTGTTGGGAGTTCCATAAAAACACCAAGCACACAGCCTATAAGGTATATGCAGAGGGTCTAGCTCAGACTCATGCAGGCTCCATTGATTGTTGCTTCAGTCTTGGTGGGCATCTATCATCCTGGTTGTTGATTCTGTGGCTATGATCTCCTGGTGACCTCAACTCCTCTATTTCCTACAATTTTTCCTGCCCCTCTTCTGTGGAGTTTTCTGAGCTCCAAGGGAAGCTGCCCAATGAAGATCTCCAATTTGGGTTCTCTGCCTAGTGTCTGGCTGTGGTTTCTGCATCTGTTCCCATCAGCTGCCGTGGAGGCCTCTCTGATGACAGTTGGGCTGGGCACTGATCTGGGATTCTGGCAGCTGACATGGCCTCTGCTGAGCACCACCTCCCACTAACGTCACCACCTAGGCATGAGTCTTTGGCATGACCATTTAAACCATAGCACTGCAAACTGTAGGGGTATAGCATGCATATTTTTTTCTTGTCAAATAAATGTAAACACAGCTATAAGAGCAATTTAGTTTTAGGTTGTTCATTTGTTTTGTCTCACTCTGTAACTGGACTAGCCCCAGACTTCTTACCTCTGCTCTTGAGCTTTGGGATTGCAGCTTACATTATGACTAGTATTTTTAATGATGTTATTTATCAATACAACAGGTACCTAAAGTGAAGTAAACTTTTCTTAAAAATCTCTCCTTACAGGATCAGATGACAACAATCTGAATTCCATCTTCTATGAACATTTAACCAGATCCCTGCAGCACAGTCTTTGTGGTGATTTGCTGTTAGGAAGGTGGGGAAACTATAGCACTGGAGATTGTTTCATCCTTGCCTCTGACTATCTCAATGCACTAGTACACCTCATAGAGATAGGCAATGGCCTGGTCACTTTCCAGCTGCGGGGACTTGAATTCAGAGGTAAGACATCCATTCACCTTTACTTTCATAGTGTGCCTATGATAGTTAAGTTTTATATGCTTAAATCCCAAATGAAAAGTTTTATAATTGGCAGCTGAAGGATGGCTTAGCTGTAAAGAGTATTTGCTGCTCATCCAGAGAACCTCGGTTCATTTCCCAGCACCCACATGGTGGCTCACAACTCCAGTTCCAGGGGATCTGACACCTTCTGGCCTCCAAGGGCACTTTCATGTTCCCGCCCCCGCTTGCACATACACACACACATTAAATAATAAATAAATCTTGAGGAAAAGTTAGAAAAGTAGATCTTTGGGATTGCAACAGGATATTACACTTGTTCTCCACCCAAGTTTCTTGTGCACAGAGGAGTGATGGTGGCGCCCTGTGGGGTTGGCCTGTTCTCCTGAGGTGCCACCTCCTGCCTCTGTTCTTCTCTCTCTGCCAGGCCCCTTTGACACCACTTCACATGTTTTCCCCAGGACTCGAGGCATAGAACACTGTTTTTGTGAACCCGAAAATAGTGAATTGAGCCATGTTTATAAAGCACTCAGCCATTATCCTCAACAGTCTGTTGTTTTTGAAACAGGGTTTTACTATGTAACCCTGGCCATCTTGAAACTCACTATGTGCCTCTGCCTCCCCAGTGCTGGGATTGAAGTGTACACTACTACACCTGACTCTCAATAGTCTTTTCAATTAAAATGAAATCACATAACCTAAAAACAACTGTTTAAAAAGAAGAGATGCAGTAACCTTTAGTGTACATTCACAGTGCACAGGCACTATCTCTGTCTAGCTCCAAAATATCATTTACTTCAAGTAAAAAGCTTCAATTCCATTAAACAGTTATTCCTCATTGCCCCCCTAGCCCTCTGCAATCTTATGTGCTGACAAACCAATTGATTCTACACAGAAAATCATACATTCAAAAAGATATCAACTTATCAAAAATAACTAGCTTGTGTACATGAGTAGTAGGTACAAAGCTTGTTTTATAGAGACTTGAAGTTTGTTACTATATTTCTGATTAGGAACATTCATACGTGGGCATTTCTGGAGAGTTTCAGCCTTTCTACAAAGTTCTTTGGGGTGTTTTTAGTTTGTAGTGGAAACAAGGAATCATTTCCTTGGAAAATGAGCCAGTCAGAGACTAGCTTCTCTTGTCAAGCTGACTAGCTTGAGAAGTCGCAGGAGCTGTCTCTGTTTGCATGGAGTTCATCTAAGCGGGGAAGACCCACCCTGATGGGGCAGCGTCCTCCCGCTGTTCACTTGTGATCAGTGCATGTCTTAAGGAGATGGTGTTTACTCATTTGGCCTTTGCTTGATTTTAATGCAATTATGAGCCTGTTAAAAAGTTTTGGAAGTCCCTTAGTCAAAATTAAAGAACTACTTTATAACACAGTCCCAGGCCTTCAGTGTGCTAAAGCATACAGTGATTATTACAGATGATAGGCTGCCTGAATTCTGGAGTTTGCAGCAGATTGATGACGAATACTCTAAGGCATTTCAATCATGTGCTCTGAATTGCTGTAAAACGTGTCCTGTTTTAAGTTGTTGATGCTCTGTAGGTATTCATTTTCCCAGCTGCTGACTGTTCGCCTTTGTCTGTACAATCTTGGGTCTTCTTAAGGTACCTACTGTCAGCAGCGAGAAGTGGAAGCCATCACTGAAGGTGTTGAAGAAGATGAAGGGTTTTGCTGTTGTGAGCCTGGTCATGTTCCTCATGTGCTTTCCTTTAATGCTGCATTTGGCCAGCGCTGGCTAGCCTGGGAAGTGGTCGTCACTAAGTATATCCTGGAGGGCTACAGCATCACTGACAACAGTGCTGCTTCCATGCTTCAAGTCTTTGACCTTCGCAGAGTACTTACCACTTACTATGTCAAGGTAAAGATGTGTGTCTGCTTAGACCTCTGAGCACCTAAGGGCTTTCTTTGGAAAGAAACACACAGGCACATGCACATTTTTATTGATTCACTCATGTGTATTCATTTATTCATCTGTTCATTTTTTGCCATGCTAATAGTATGTACTTACCAAAGACCAAGCTCAGCGTCAGGTAAGTAACTCACTGCTGACCTGCCTGCCTTCGTCTTTCTAGCCTCTTAGACTTGTGCTTTTATTCTTCAAAGCAATGGTTTGAATTTTCTAGTATCCAGAAAGGTCAATTAACATATACTCATAGAAAAAATAATGATACCCCCAACACACACCCCATGCTTGCTGTTTCTTAATAGCTGACATTTGTAGTTTATGATTTAGGACTGTTGAGTCCTAACCATGCACATGCAGACAGTTAAGACATTCAAATCTGCAGTCAGGTGGAGTTGGCAGAAGTTTCCAGGACTTCTGAAGGTCATGTTGAGACTGTGGAGCTCTGTCCTAGATGAACAGAGACTTACCAGGGCTGAGGGCAAAGCCAGACCCCTCACTGACCTAAGTCCTTTAGAGGTAAGGCAGTTTTTTGTTGTTTTGGTATTTTTTTGTTTTATTGAAACTGGGTATCATTGTGTCACCCTGGCTGCCCTGGAACTTGTTATCTAGACCAGGCTGGTATGGAACTCTGAGACCTACTGCCTTTCTTTCCCTGTTGGGATTAAAGTGTTCTCGAGGCCCAGCAAAGTCAGTATTTTTAAGAGAGGAGTGTGTGCTAAGCCATGACTCGCACTTCTAAATTTTTTTATCTTAGATTGTAACCACTGAAGTTCCACAGTATTTGTGCTGATTTTGGTGAACCTTGAGCCTTCCATTTAGATAAATCCATGAAGCTAAAGAGCTTGATTTACAACATTTTTTTAACTTGTGTGTGTGTGTGTGTGTGTGTATGTGTGTGTGTGTATGCATACCTCCATGTAAATGTGTGCCTCCCTTTATGTCTGTTTGTCTTTATTTCTAAAACTTGACCTATTAACACCAAAAGATAAAATAACTTTATGAGAAAATTTTCAAAATAAATGCAGCATAGTAATTTTTCACCTCTTTAAAAAATATCCTGAACTCAAGCACTGAAATTGATAGGCTACAAGTTGCCTTACTGAATTTATGGTGTTAATCCTGAGATTCTCAAGAAAAAACCAGTTCTGCTATTTTGAACCAAATTTGAAACAGGATTTAATTAAATACTGGCCACAAAGATGGACTCTGAGCAAGTCTACCTCTGGGTTCCCAGGGAGTAGCCACAGTCATGTTTGTAGGGGCTTAAAAAGTAAAACCCACAATGCACTGCGTATCCAATCAGGAGTAAGCATGCATCCTTTCCTGCCTGTGCCTCCTGTGATCAAGCACACCCAGTGTAGTTGGTTCAAACAGCCTTGTTTAGGAGAGTGGAAATGAAGAGCTACAGCTCCCATCATGCCAGGAAGTTGTCTGGTGCTTGGGCAAGTGGAGCTTATAGGTTAACTTGGGCTTTTACAATGGTTGTGGTTTTAATGTACTCAATTGTGTTTTCATTTAGGAAAGCTTGAAGTAGCTTTCTTAAAATGTAAGCATAGGACATGGTGTTAAGATATTTTGACCTATATTATCTGTGGGCGGTAAGAAATTGGAATGATTGCATTGTGATCTGACTGGAATTCCCTGTGTTTTTATAGGGGATCATTTATTATGTCACAGCCTCCTCTAAGTTAGAGGAGTGGCTAGCGAATGAGACGATGCAGGAAGGACTTCGTCTGTGTTCAGACCGAAATTATGTTGATGTGGACCCAACTTTTAACCCAAACATTGATGAAGACTATGACCATCGTCTGGCAGGCATATCTCGGGAGAGTTTCTGTGTAATTTACCTCAACTGGATAGAGTACTGCTCTTCTCGGAGAGCAAAGGTAAGGCTGTTGCATGTTCTTTGCAACACTGAATCCAGATTCTAACAAAGAAGGAGGAATATCTGTTATTGTGAGTCAACTTTCCCTGCACCACTCAGATCCTCTGTGTTAGGCGACCTGTCTACATCAGAATCTTTTGGGCCAAGGCAGCTGAAGAATGGTCCTGCGTGCTTTGCAGCATCCTGACTGTCCAGGCAGCGTGCTGTACACAAGTTCTGATTCCATATGGTATACCAAATTGAGTCCTTAAACACTGGCCACCAGACTTAACTGTGTCTGTCCTAATGCAGAGTCTAGAGCAGTCCTGTTGGTGGACGTCCAGCAAGGGTGGGTGTGTCCTCTGCAACCCAGTGCCACATTACTTAGCTGTACAGCTATGGCTGCTGTTAGAGAACGTACACCTTAGACTTTGAGTATCAAATTAGATTTAAAAATTAGCTATGCACTTTGAATATAAAGATTTTTAGGACTCTCCCAGAAAATTCTCATTCCGAAAATCCAGACCACAGACATAACAGAGGAGTCTCACTGGTGACTTTGATGCAGATGTTTCCCCAGCACATATTAGGACAACCAACCCTTCCCTGAAGTGAGATGAAGAACAGACTTGCCAAGTGCTGTCTCTTCTAGACTTACAGCACTGGCATGCTCTGGCCAGACTTGCAAAACCACAGATCCAAGAACTGTGGCCAGGGCTCTCTGCCTTCCTTCTCAGGGAGAGTTTGTGGAGGGAGCTGAGCAGCCAGCATCCTGGAGTTTGTACCACTTGATTTACCAAACCCCTTGGCCCTCACTTCCAGCTACTTTGAGGCACCCAGCCACCTTAATCTTAACATCTTCCTGTCAGTAGGAATGATGAGTCTTCCTGCCCCCCCCCTAAGTGGTAGCCTTGAACTTTACACCAGATGTGTAACAGACGCTGATCAGAATCACCTGTTTTAAAGGAGATATGAGGTATAGGGTAGAACCCCCTTTAAGGGAGGCAGGTCAGTGACAACATTTGAGAACCCAAACATGTCAAAGGCAGGTGGTTTTATTTGTTTTGTTTTTATACATGAAATATACTTAAGGGATTTTTGCATAATGTTTTCAAATTTGGAGGTCATTTGGGGCCTGTAGGCATGTTGTTATATATCCCATTTCTGGCTTAGATAGTATTGAAGTGAACTATTTTTTACTCAGAAATGGCCTCCATCCTCAAGTACTCTTAGAGGTTATTGGAAGGTTGGACATAGCTTGAAGACATCCTGTTTCCTGTCCATACATCATAGATTCAAAAGGCTCACCTTAGGGGCTGGGAACATGACTCAGCACTTAAGCATACTTGCTATTCTCACGGGACCTGAGTTGAGTTCCCATCACACACATGGCTCACAACCATCCATAACTTTAGTTCTGGGGGACAGTGCCCTCTTCTGGCCTCCTTAGCCGTGCATGTGGTGCACACACATATGTGCAGACAAATGCTCATAAAATAAATATTTTTGAGGCTCAGTTCTAGTCTGGGTGTCCCCAATCCCTAAGGACAACTTACTGTCACCCACTTGGCCCTGGGGTATACTCTACCCATTGCATGCAGTCCCTTTAGAACAAAGTTATTAGCAGTATTTTCCAGCCATATCTCCCTTCTGCTATAATTTTTCTTTAATCAAATCAAAATCATTTCCATCTCCTTAAGAGCAAGCATTCTGTTCCCATAATCCCCTTCGCAGAAGGACTTCCTCCTAAGAAAGCCCTCTAAGCTTGGAGGTGCACTGTCTGCACATGGGCTCAAGGACACTCTCCAGTGTGGCAGGCCTCTGCCTCATTCTCTGCACTCTCCCTCAAAGGCAGCATTACATTAGCAGAACTCTTCTGATTGTAGGGTTCAGCCTTTTTCTCTGTCTCTACCGTATCTTTGGATCTTTCTGATCTGTTACATACTTACATAGCTTTCTGATATCTTAATATTCTTTATTTTAAAGCCACTAGACGTAGACAAAGATTCATCCCTGGTGACTCTTTGTTATGGACTCTGTGTTCTGGGACGGAGAGCTTTGGGAACAGCCTCCCATCATATGTCCAGGTAAAGAGGCATCTCTGTTTTCAAGAAGGTATGGGGGGGGGGAGTGCAGGGCTGGAGAGATGGACCAGAGAAGCACAGAAGACCTGGGTTCGATTCCCAGCCCACATGGTGGCTCACAACTATCTGTAAGTCCAGACTCAGGAGTTTTGATGTCCTCTGTGAGCACTAGCAGGTGTGTGGTGCACAGATGGAGGCACTGATGGAGGCAAAGCACACACACAGTAAAAGAACGCACTATTTAAAGAGAAGAAAAGAGCAGAGGAGACTCTGTGACCTAAACCAAGTGTAGTTTGTTTGGTAGTTGGTTGGCTTTGGAAACATTCATTTTGGGCTGTGTTACTACAAATCTCTGTAGATTTCATTTTTCTGTAAGAGTTCTTGCTGAACATCTTATGTTGTAGTAACTGGCTTTTAAAACTGACACTTGTGAGAATAGCTACTAATTTTGACAATTTAATGGATTTAAAGAATTTTATAGTCAGTCCAAGATTTGATTGGTCTCTTCATATTTTATGTTTTTTTAATAAGTTTTCCTTGATTATTTTTCTATAAATATAGAAATCTTCATAATCTTTGTCTGGTTTATTTATTGTAGTGAGTATTTTAAAGAGATAGTTCCTATTTTAAATTTCTTCTGATTACGTTTTACATTAGATTCCTTAGTTTCCTTCGGTACACAGCCTCTCTGTCTGCTGTCTGTCTCTATGAGCTATTACCATGGTTCATAAGCACAGCTTCAGGCAAACAGGACACATTTCCTGTGCATCTCACTTAAGAGTTTGGACTTTAGTTCTTTCAAAACACTCTAGATGATTCTGATGAAAAGCAGATACGAGATTCAGTGTCATGGAGACCTTTGTCAAGACCTGTGTGCTTTATCTTCACGCTACAGTAACCTGGAGTCCTTCCTCTATGGATTGCATGCCCTGTTTAAAGGGGACTTCAGGATTTCTTCAGTCCGAGATGAGTGGATTTTTGCTGATATGGAATTGTTAAGAAAAGTCGTAGTGCCTGGAATCCGTATGTCCATTAAACTCCATCAGGTAAGAGATGAGTTGATATGTGTGTTTTCATTCATTGCAGGGGTTTGCTGATTTGGAGGACCTTTCGAAAGGCTCTCATTGAACCTGGGAAAAGCCTGACTCCTACCAAGGCATTAAACCTCAGAAGCCTACACCTGTGTTTCTCACAGTAACAGTAGTAATGAATTTCAGTGTAATAGCCATTGACATTTATAGTCTAGGCAGCAGTGGTAAACTGAAAAGAAGGCTCTTTACCCTCGAAATGCTTATTTGACTTCATGTGATTTCCATCCCTGTCCCTCCTCCGGTGAACGCCCAAAGCACTTGTGACTCCTCAGGAGGGTGGCAAGTTGCTGCTGCCTTCCAGGCAGTGTGCTTGTGTGTAGCAGGCAGTCAGGGCCGGTTCAGTCCTAGGGAACTGCAGTTAACGCTAATGTATTCCCAAAGCCCTGAATCATGAGAAGACATTATGGAATTATGTGCTGGCACTTGTTCCTCTGGTCATGCCACTCAACTGTCCTTACAGATTGAAGTTTTGAGACAAAATGCAGTGCATTTACAAGAAAAGCCAGTGACCGGCTTTTGGGTGGGGGTGCTGTCCTGAGTGAGTCAGCTAGAGCCTCATGCACTCCAGGCAGGTGCTCTGCCGCTAAGCGGTAGTCTCGGCACTCTCTGAGAGACAGTCTTGCTAGGTTGTTCAGGCTATGTCTCATTGATTGTGGAGCCCTAATTTTTGATTCTCCTGCCTCAGTGTTCTGAGTAGCTGGGATTACAGGCTTATACACAAGACTCCAGCATAAAAACTTCCATTTAAGTCAGTAAAAAGAAGTATTTGAACAAGATTAAAATCTACAGCTAGCATGCCTGGTAGCCACGTGTGTCTGTCCTGCCAGGGGTGTGTCTATTGTCTGTGTCAGCTTCCTTTCTCATCCGAATAATCACACTGAGTCTGGTAAACAGGGGTGGGTGCAGGCATCTCTCCCACAGTAACTGTTGCCAAAGGTAACAGTGTGTGACGTGCCTTGTCCATTGCCCAGGACAGTGCAGAGAGGTTAGGAGCACCGTTACGTAATAGACATGAGTCTTCAGAAGCAGGGGTTCAAGAGTCTTGGGTAAGAAATTAATCCGTGGAGCTGGAGAGAACACTCAGCACTTAAGAATTGATATTGCTCTTTACAGAGGACCCAAGTTCAATTCCCAGCACCAGCTCACAACTGTCTACAACTCCAGCTCCAGGGGATCTGACATCCTCAGGCACTACACTCATATGCACATACTATACACATACATACATATATGCTATATACATAATTAAAATAAAAGAGTAAAATGAATTGAAACAACAAAATTTTAATTGGAAAAGAGATGAATTCTGGTGTTGGATTGTGTTGACCTGGCATTACCATTCGTGAGCAGGAAGCAGTTCTGTCCCCTTTGAACTTCCGTCTCGATAATGTAAAGTGCAGGTGTTATCCAGCCTCCTTGGGAGAGGACTCTAAGGGGAACCAAGGGACAGGGCACTGTCACTCAGGTGCACAGCATTGTCTCCATAGATCACCCCAGCCTCAGGCTGCACCCTGGGGAATGAGTTTTTGCTCTTGCTCTTCCCTGCAAGGCTTGAGCTGGGTATAGACTGGTATAAGCTACATTTGAAAGCAACCAATATGACATCTGCATTTTCTGGATGACGTGCTATTCCTGACATTTGGATCTGAGTTATGATTGCTTTGATGTGTGTCTTGTATCCCCAGTTAACTTGGAGGTTTTAAAAGAGATACTCTGTTTTATTCATGCTTCCTGACACAGTCTTACAGATAGTAGGCAGCAAACGTTCATCACAGGGCTGAGTGGTTATGGAGACAAAGAAGCTCTTCTCAGTGGGACTGGGGTACCTAATCCTGGTACCCCATAGTCCCACTGAGTACAGTCACAATGGGGGGAGGGGCCGGGCAGGATAAGTGGCATGTGGTGGATATTACAGATGTGTGGCTTTATGGAAAGTTTATTTAGCTTATGAAGGACACAATAGAGAGACCTTCGGAGACTCTTCTTTAACTTGTGACAATGAAATAAAACAACAGTATGTGTGAGAGTCAGTGACATGGCTCAGTGGGTAAAACACCTGCTGCAAAACCCTGGAGACAAGAGTTCAAGCCTCAGAACCTCTGCAAGGGTGGATGGAAGGAAAGAACCAGCCTCACTAACTTGTTTTTGTGACCACCATACACATACATACCATTCACACACAATACATTTTAAACGTGTAAATAATGCATGAAAACCACCATAAAAGAGGTTAAAAGACTATTTATAAAACTTGGAGATGATGCTTAGTTTTGTAAAGCTTTGGAAACAGAGTTGGTTAAAGAACGTAGAAGTGTATAAAATACTAACAAGCACACCCCAACATGCTGTGATGAGCATGTTCGGAATAGCAGTCATGTGTATAGTAGGAAATGAAACGTACGAACATTTGCTTATCTTCCTGGAAGTTATTTTCCTTGTTTCCAAAACAAAACCAAAACACTACACTTGGCATTTCTGTGTGTAGGATCATTTCACTTCTCCAGATGAGTATGATGACCCCACTGTACTCTATGAAGCCATTGTGTCTCATGAAAAGAACCTTGTGATAGCCCATGAAGGGGACCCTGCATGGCGGAGCGCAGTCCTTGCCAACTCTCCCTCCTTGCTGGCTCTGCGGCATGTCATGGACGACGGTACCAATGAGTACAAGATCATCATGCTCAACCGACGCCACCTGAGCTTCAGGGTTATCAAGGTAAGTCGGGAAACAGAACTGTGACTGGGGCCGCTGAGGTTGGGCATCTTAGTCCAGCCTCTGAAGTGTGGTTGGCTCTGTTTGGCACATTCATGGTTTAGGAACACTCACTCACTTACTATCAGTGTCTCCCTCTGCCCTGGGAGGTTTCTTCAGATGTTGTAAAGCCTTGGGCTTGTTTAGTTTATTTCAGTGTTGGTGACCTTCTGTCTGCTCTGTACGAAATCTGAACGGTATTTTCTTCTTTAAAAGCTGGCACTCCACTGCTAATGAAGCACTGTCCTTGGTTACAGGAATAGCAAAGCTTGTGTTTTATTGTGACTAAAGCTAACTGTAAATGATTTGTTCCTTAATTCTCTGTCACGCTCACTCATCCTGCACCTGCGTGCATTTGAGTAAGTGTGTGAGTGCTCATGTATGTGTGCATGTTTGTGTGTAAATGTTTTAGTGGTTTAGGAACTTCGGTTTTTGAAACTTGAAGTTTATGATGATTCACTTATCTCTTTAAAGGTGTTTGTACAGTCACTTGGCTTGGCAGAAAAAACCTTTACCCACTGAGCCATCTTGTCAACCGCTATCTTTAGATAATCTTTTAATCAGCCCCTGAATATCACAAACATCTTTTCAAAGTGAAATATATATTGCCTCTCATTCCATCAAAATTATCATTCATCTAGTTTACTGGCTTATCAAACGGAAGGAACTACATTTTATTTAGTGTTTTTAGAAGCTATAGCAAGAGAAAGCATACTGGAGGTATTTATTACCTAGCGGTCAGCTGTCCATGAAGGGACATTGGATAACTCCTTTCAAAAGTGACCTTGTATTCATAGCTTCTCAGTTGGTCACCACACTGTGTGCCACCCGGTTCTGCATTTTCTTTCCTGACCTTTGTCCCTGCCCTCTCCTGTCTCTAGGTGAATAAGGAATGTGTCCGGGGTCTCTGGGCAGGACAGCAACAGGAACTTGTTTTTCTCCGGAACCGGAATCCTGAAAGAGGCAGCATCCAGAATGCAAAGCAGGCGCTGAGAAACATGATAAACTCATCTTGTGATCAGCCTATTGGCTACCCAATCTTTGTGTCGCCCCTGACAACGTCTTACTCTGACAGCCATGACCAGCTCAAAGAAATCCTCGGGGGACCAATCAGCTTGGGAAATATTCGGAACTTCATAGTGTCCACCTGGCACAGGTAGAGGGTTATGTCTTCGGTGGTGCTGTGTCCTAGGCCTCTTAATCTCAGCAGTATTTGTCAGCCACCTAGAATGCTGTAGAGAAGACAGGAATGCCGGAACATAGTGCACAAAGACTCCACCTGAACCCACAGGTAGAAATCAGCCCCAGTCTTCAGACACAGATAAACCTTACATCAGGCTCTGCCTAACGGTGAAGTTGATGGACCTGTGGCAACATCAGAACTCTAGAACATTACCTTTGCTCCCTTTTCTTGTGTTTATTTTTCTCACTCTTCTGCAGGATCTTATCTCTCCTAAGAGGAAGACATTGGAGTTTTGCATGTAGGTTGTTTTCTTCCCAGCAACAGGGAGCACTCCACACACCCCATTGTGCACTCCTTCCCAGCAACAGGAAGCACTCCACACACCCCATTGTGCACTCCTTCCCAGCAACAGGGAGCACTCCACACACCCCATTGTGCACTCCTTCCCAGCAACAGGGAGCACTCCGCACACCCCATTGTGCACTCCTTCCCAGCAACAGGGAGCACTCCGCACACCCCATTGTGCACTCCTTCCCAGCAACAGGGAGCACTCCACATACCCCGTTATGCCACCAAGAGTCTTTGTTGCCATTGAAGCAGTCCAGTCCTTCCCCCAGATGCAATTCCATTGTATGTTGGAGTATGTGCATCCAATTTCCTCTGCTCTGTCTAGTAAGGCCTTATTACATAAAGAATTGGTGCATCGTAGCTGATGGACAATGAGAGCAGTTTATAGATCATTGTTCTCAGTTCTTATTTATCAGAGGGTAAGGAAACAGAATATGAGCTAGAGCCACAGACTCCTAAGGTGTCTTTAACTTTTCTAAGGACTAGCCAGTGGTTGTATTACTCTCTGACAGAACATAAGCCAGGAGAGTGTTCACAGGGATTTCATTTTCAGAAAACTCCTATGTTACTTGTACTGCCCACAAGAAATTGAGCTTCCTCCCTGGGAGAAATAGCAAAGAGATAGCTTATGATTTGCCTGAGACTGAGGGCATTCTTGATGCAGGGTATCCAGTACTAAACTGAAGTAAACATGCCCAGTTTGGGCAGCTGTTAGCCTTCTTGTATCTAAAATGACAAAAACCAAACAGGAAAGAAGACATAGCTCTCTAGCAGCAGTGTAGACAAACTGGGTCTCAGTTTGCTCAGCAGATACTGGGAAGAATTCTGGTGCCAAAGGTTGGTGTGGTAACTCATAACCGTAACCCCAGCCAGCACTCAAAGGCCTGAAGCAGGAGGATTGCTGAGAAATCAGGAATGTAATCAGAATCTTTGAACAGCCTAGGCTACACAATGAGCCTGCCTCAGATAACAAAGACTGCTTATTCCAGCTGGTGTCCTGATTGTACAAGAGCTCTGTGGACAGTGGATGCAGAACTGTAGAACTGGTTGAGAGACTTAAGGCAGTGGGTCAGGGAGGGGTGTGCTTCTCAAACCATTTTTGAGAAGGGGACTTGTTCTTGATCCTGATTATACCTTCAAGGCTTTGGAAGGTAGATGTGATTGTACTGGTACCTCAGAAGAGTAGGAAAGGAATAGAGGGTTGATTTTGAAGTGATATAAGGCTAATGCTTCCTACCTTGAAATTTGTCTCCAGGTTAAGGAAAGGTTGTGGGGCTGGTTGTAACAGTGGTGGCAATATCGAAGATTCTGATGCTGGAGGAGGGACTTCCTGTCCTGGTAACAATGCACCCACAGTCAGTGATCCCCACAGCAACATATTCCAGGGAAGCACTGGAAACCCAGGACAGGCAGCAGGATCGGGACTGCACCCACCCACCACATCATATCCTCCAGCACTAGGTAACTCAGACAATGTTCTGTTAGATGTTGGCCCCTTAGTCATCTGTTCTGTTAGATGTTGGCCCCTTAGTCATCTGGCCTCTATGTGTGTGTTGTTACTTGGAAATATGGTGTTTACTTGATATTCCATAGTCCATTATACCATTTATCTATAGCAGTCATTTATATACATGTATAAATCTTGTACTTCACATGTTTTACTCAGAATTATTACGGGTTTGTGGTACATGCCTTTAATCTCAGCATTCAGGAAATAGATGCAGGCATCTCTGAGTTTGAAGCCAGCCTGATCTACACAGTGAGTTACTGGACGGCCAGGGCTATATAGAGAGAGACTTTGTCTCAGAAAAGCCAAATATAGGTTACATTTTTAAAAGCTAGTAATGTTTCATTGTTATAGTTTGTCTAACTTCTCTCCTGTAGTGTAATAGCTCGGCTTCTTCTGACTTTACAATACTGTTTATATGTAAATCTTTGTATCACTTACTACTTTCTTAGGCTACACACTTTAAAAATGGACTCGGTGAGACAGACCCTGTAAGTGACTTAATACCTAACACTAAGAATCTTTGCAGCAAGTTTCTCGCAAGTAGGCAGTCTCAGTGGTCAGAGCCTTCACCTGCTACCTTCCTCTCGATTAAATCAAGCTCATCAACTTGTGTGCTTGTGCCGCCCCCATCCCCATCTTCCCCCCACCCTACCTTTGTGTGCGTGTGCAATATTTTATGTCTACTTAGTAGTTTTCAGGCACACAGATCTTAGCACTATGCTACATGCCCCTCCAGAGTCATTCTTCCTGTCCAGCGGGAGCTTCAGGGCCCCCAATTCCTGTCCTACCCTATCAGCTGCCATTCTGCTCTTTACCTCTGACTTTGACTCTTAGATCCCACATGGATGTGAGATCATGCAATATTTCTTTTCTGAAATATTTTGTTATATTTATGTGTATGGTTATCTGCATGCATGTGTGCGTGCATGTGTGTCAGAAGAAGAGGAAGCCCCTGAAACTGGAGTTACAGATGATTATAAACTACCTTGTTGGTGCTGGGAATCGAACCCAGGTCTGGGCAAGAGCAACCAGTGCTTTTAACTGCTGAGCCAGCTCTTCAGTTACACAGTGTTTCTTTAAACATGATGGGTCTGTCATTTCCAAAAATAGTTCATCTCATTTTTTTAAATTATTTTTCTAAAGATTTTAAAATTTATTCTAACCTTAAATCTAGATGTTTGCTATAAATTATTTTTATACCTAGAATTTGAATTTTAAAAAGCCTTACAACATTTTTTTAAAAAAAAAAGTTTTACAGAAATACAAGAAAATAGATCTCAGGTTTTTTTTTTTTTTTTTTTCGTAACCATTAAAAGTTTTAGACATAAATGTTAAATTCTACAAATTGATGGGTGATTGCTTGGGAAGAGTTGAAGAAAGCACAGCAGATGTGCTTGTCTTCTGTTGCTGAGGGCTGCCATTGCTTCCTGCCAGGCACTAGCCACAGCGCGCACTCAGTGCAGTGCAGTCTGGTCAGACAGTCCCCAGCAAGAGCTTCCATGGCCAGTCAGTCTTCGTACTGCTACAGCAGCCGACATTCGTCCCTGCGCATGTCCACCACAGGCTTTGTGCCTTGTCGGCGCTCCTCCACCAGCCAGATATCACTCCGGAACTTACCGTCCTCCATCCAGTCCCGCCTCTCCATGGTGAACCAGATGGACGCCAGCGGCCAGGGCGGCATGGCCTGTGTGCAGCACGGTCTGCCCTCCTCCAGCAGCTCCAGCCAAAGCATCCCAGCCTGCAAGCACCACACCCTCGTGGGTTTTCTTGGGGCAGAGGGCAGCCAGAGCGGGGCCACTGAAGCCCAGCCAGGCAGCACCTTGAGCCCTGCCAACAATTCTCACACCAGAAAGGGGGAGGTGACTTACAGAGTCCAGGTGAGAAGACCAAGGGATTTATGCTGTTTCACTTTGGTTTTATGTCTTGTTGAGTAGGGGGGCTCCTGTGAAAATTTCATTTATTTAGGTGGGAAATTAGAGCACTGTGGAATGATGGGGAAATTTTTTCTGTCAGCTTAAAAACTGAAAGCACGTGTAGTTTTTTGTCAGTAGTACTTGTCCCACTTAGCACTGATACAGAGTCATTGCAGGAAGTTAATCCAAAAGGAGCTCATTTGGAGAAGTTTAGATTTTCCTCCTTAAAAAAAATTCCACAGTGAGCAGTGGAGAGTTTAAAATGCAAAGAGTCCTGTGAGAAAAATTTTGTTTAGTCTTGCATTTCTATCATCAAGGGAAAATATGAGTTGGAATGTGTATCTGTTTAGATTGTGGATCTCAGTCAGATTCTGGAAGGGATTAACCTGTCAAAAAGGAAAGAGCTGCAGTGGCCTGATGAAGGAATTCGGTTAAAAGCTGGGAGAAACAGCTGGAAAGACTGGAGTCCTCAGGAGGGCATGGAAGGCCATGTAAGTTCTCCCTGGAAGCTGCCCTGTGCGTGTGAGCATCAGACTCACCATAGCTTCAGTTGATCCTTGTCTGGGCTCGAGTCGTTAGCAGAACGGCACTGGGCACTGGGGACTGTGGTGCATTCAAGGTCTAACTGCACATTTCATTCTGATTAACAGGTGATTCACCGATGGGTGCCTTGCAGCAGAGACCCAAGTACAAGGTCCCACATCGACAAGACAGTGCTTCTGGTCCAGATTGATGACAAATACGTGACTGTAATTGAAACGGGGGTACTAGAACTGGGGGCAGAAGTGTGAGCCAGCATTGCACACCTGCCTTCCTTTCACTGGCTTCCCGGCCCTTGGAGAGACAGTAAGGTTTCTGAAGCTCCGAATGTGGGACCGCCTGCCCTTCACAGATGGACATGAACAGGGGCGTGGTTAAATGCCTCCCCAACTCCTGTCACTGTCTCCATCCCAAATAAAACTGAAATATTTTTTTAAGTTAGCTGCATGGAAGACAAAATTCTGTTGGAGCCTGTCTATGAAAGGCTCTCTATGTATTTATGCTTTAACCCACAGACTCTTGTCTCTAACTCTGAGCTCATATTTTTCTAATTTCTTTGCCAAAAACAGTTGCCATGGTTTTTGTCATAGAAAATGAAATTCATTGACCATGATTTTTACAGACAGACCCACATGGAAACATTTGGTTTGACACATAACAGTATAAAAGTTTAATGTACAGTGAGAAAGATGGTGAATAGACATAGGTTTATCTTATTCCTTGAAAGCTAAAAAACTTTAATGAAAAAAAAACTGCACTAATTTTTTACAGCAATGCACTAAATCTGAGATTTCTCAGAACATTTATTTATATATAAAAATAAAATATCATTATTTAAATTGCCTTCAGGATTAGCCCCTCCCTTTCCTGACACATAGCCAGCAGGACCTGCTGTACCTTTTCTGTTAGTGTGCTGGACTCTGGAGACACATAGCTCCATCCCTGACATTTCCCAGAGCTGGTAACCAGAGGATCAGCCTGGCAAGCGCCACCGCCAGCCGCCCTGTCACATCTCTTGTATGCTGCGATTCTCCAGCTGGTGGCGGGCTCTGTGGAGTTGCTTCTGGAACGTGCTTTTGCTTTTCAAGAAGATGAAGGCCCAGGAGCTTACAGAAAGGATGGTTACCTTGTATTTGAAGAGTTCCTGGCTCTTGAAGTTCTTCACATCAAGCTTGGTTTCTCAAGGAAAATTTTTCCAACAAAATTGTCTATGTGGCGCAATTCTTGTCCTGTCCTTAGCAGTTCTGTACTTTCCATGTTTTTTTCTATTACTTGAGTTTCTTTCCTGTAATTTATAGTGTATAACTGTCGTTTAAAATATTTATAACTGTGAAATTGACTTAATTCATATATTGTCTCATAAATTATATTGGTTTTTAAGGAGCATGTATTCAGGGAAATATGTACCTTGGATTTAGAGTGCGGCTGCGTGCAAACTGCAGTTTAGGCTTCATTGGCAAATGCTTAAAATTCCCTTTGTTTTAAACTCCAAAGAAAAATGGCCATCTCCTCTGAGCACCTAGGAGCAGCCATCTGTCTGAGGTGTGACCACACGGATGTAACATCCTCTGAGGTGAGAGGAGAAAGCTGTCACGTGTGTCCTGACAGTACAGGAGATAGGCTGAGAGCCAACAGCAGCCAGAGAATCTTCCCACACCTGTGCTTCAAACCCTGTTTGTTGTCCCCATGTTATTTTTAAAATTGTTCAGAACCCAATGTGCCTTGTATTGATGTTTCCATAGACTTCAAACTTTGCAGACTTTGTTTTAAAATACTTGTCAAATGAACCTTTACAAAAGGAGCCCTTTCTGTTTCAAATCGACCACTTTCAAGTGTCTCCCCGACACACTGTTCCTCTGTTCTGTTCACTCCTTGGGGCAAATCCATGCTGTGCAGTGTGTTTGGTGGTGGTGGTCTCTGACCAGTCCGTCCATCTGTCTGTGTTCAAACCTCCCAAAGGAATTGTGCTCCCCACTGCTTGTTTGTTTCCTGCTCAAAACTGAGTTTGATCTTTTCACGATGGTTCCTAGGTGAAGAAGTTAGTGGAGGATTTGCAGCCTAAGATGGAAGATGATCCTTCTTCCACAGAGAAGGTGTCAGAAGGTGAACTCTAGATGATCTGGTCAGAATTCTGTGGATGCCCAGTCCCCCTTACAACTGTTAAATGTTATATGCTTTAAAAGTAAGATTTCATATGTAAGACGGGGTCTGTATGGAACATGTATATCAAGTCTTACTTTGGGAGAATTGGACTTTTTTTTGAAACAAGTTATTGTTACCATATAACTTTATTAAATTTATAAATTAGGAACCCTAAGAGAAGTCTTGTTTTTAGTTTTTTAATCTAAAATGGATAATCTTTAAAAAATACTTTTCTAATTACAGCAGGGATGATATCAATAATTGAAGATTCATGTCTTAAGATTAAATTGGATTTTTTTTTTCTCCTGGTACCCACCTGGATAGCAGGCTAGTATTTTAGATTTTCTGCTTAGCCTTTCTCACTAAAGTGCAAAACTCCAGCATACTTTAGTGCTTTTAACATAATATTGCAAGTAATTAAAACAGCTTTTTATTTCCTTTAGATACAGCTGCATGAGTGAAGTCTCTGTTTTTCTTATTTTGCCCTACTTTAAGAGGACAGTCTTGGGATGACCCAAAACTCTTTATATCCCTAAACTAAGCTTTGGATGAATCTTCAGCCCATATTTTGGTGGGAACTCCCTTTCTACACCATTTTCAAAAGCCAGTAAGACTTTTCAAGGGGCTATTTTGCTGACACGAATCTAGATAAACATGTAGTGGAACTTGGTGGGATGAGGTGAGGGTGTGGAGGCTTTATCTCACAGGAAGGCAGTGAGCGAGCAAGTGCTCGGTGTTCGTATTTTGTTTCCAGTAGCAGGGGATAAAATTCCATTAGATTGGAGGTATTTTGCAAATTTTTCAAGAATATTGATAATACTTCCAGTCCTTGAACCAGAAGATAACAGACAACATTTTTCTCTTGAAAAACACATAGAAAATAACTCTGGGTATTGAATGTCAAGCAATGCACACGCAGATTCTTATATAGGAAACCATAGCTCATTATGAATTCTTTGTGGATTAGTTGATTTTTCTGTCTTCTATCACACTTGAGCAAAGGGTCTCATTGCCTTTGTAAATTCTGCTTAGTTCCCTACCAGCATCCTTCTGCCTCAGCCTAGAACTTACAGGATGAGTTGCTGTTTTGAGTAATTCATCAAAAACTGGGTCTTTAATATTTGCCCAGTGTCTAAAATTGTCTCTCTTTTTATCTAAATTTTTATGATCCTTTGTTCTAAATATGTAACTTGAAAAAAAAGCTAGTGTTATGTGAGGATTCTTTGAGTCTATGTTTACTGGCTACTAAAATATAAACTGCTGTTCAGTGTACTACTTACTTTTATATTTAAGTACTTTCTCATTAATACAAGCAAATTTATTTCTGGGTTTTTATTTTTCAGTCATCAGTGTTTTTCTCATCTCTTGCAGTAATCATATGAAGTTACTTTGGACACAGACCCACTTAACTTTCTCTTGTGAAATGATACATTGTTAGGATAAGATTGGCCCCTTCTCCTAGGGGCATTTTATTTAACTCCAAGATGAATGAAGATCCAAATAAGACTTAAAATGATACGTGGAGCCTGTTGATGGCCTTCAAACTTTCTGTTTCAGTCTTAGCTGGATTTGAGTTTTACTGATTAGGAGGAAGAGGTAAAATAGATACTGCAGTTATGTTTAGGTGGTTTGAATTTTAGTATGTTGGATACATAGGCATTTTTAAAAATAAGCATTTAAGTTCAGTCCTTTTCTTCATTTCTCTTTTAAAATCACGTAGTTGATGAACACCCAGGCTGTCTCATTTGAACTTGTTATCTATTCACAAGCTGTAATCAGAAAGGAATAGGTTTTCATCAAATAGGTCTGGAAAGACCTAACTCTGTTTGAATCCAGAGGCCTATTTTCTGTAATGAGTTGCCTCCCCAGAGTCACCTGTCAAGAGCCCGGTTGGTGAGGTTTTCTTTTCCTTGTCTAGAAACATCTGTTATTTCTGAACTCAGGCAGATGCTCGTCTGTAAGCCGAGCGTCCTGATGTCCTACTTTGTGAACTCAGCATAGAATTGTCCAGGGAACTCAAGCTGATGGCCATGCAGGGTATACACAGCTTTGATGTCACACTTATACCTATTATATAGGCTCTCCCTTTCTTAGGATTTATTGGAACCATAGGAGGAACAGAGGTCTTCTGATAGGTAGTGAGGATGAACCCATCGCACCTGTACACCTGCATCATGGAGGACGAGATGGCTGTTCCAGATGACTCTTGGGTTTGGTGTGCTTGTTTTTAGACAAGATTCTTTGTATTCGAAGCTTGAATATGAAACCAAAACAATAGAAATGGGGAAGGTCGTATTGGCTTGCGCTTTTTCTAAACCTATAGTTTGAGTACATTGTCAACATTGATTACATTGCAGCTCTGTACAAGTCTGGCAGCGGGTTCTGCATGAGGAAGAGGAGGAGGAAGGGATGTTGGAAATGGTTGTGGGTGAGTGGGCCTGTGGAAGGGAGTGGCCTTCCCTTTTCTGATCATGGGCTCTGAAAGGTCATTGCCTTTACCAGCATAAGTATACACCAGAGATAAGGACATATGTCCTTGCTGCTGTCTGTGAGTGTGTGTGAGTATTACTGTAAACAGCTTGTAAATACTGTAGTTGTTTAAAATGAAAATAAAAGTGGAGAGGTCTTTTGACATATATTGATCAGAAAATAATACAGTATTGACCGTGGATAAAGACACAGGAAATAAATTTTTTTCATTTTGCCTTCTGTCCATTCTTTTTGTCAAATTAAAAAACGTAGAAAACAGTTTTGCATAGTTTTAAAAACACACTTGGTTCTTAAGTAACATTTTAAGCCTATAAATGGGTTCTGTCTGACATCAGATAAAAGTACACTGTAACCTCTTACACAGGGTGTTTCCACCCTCTGGGTTAAATATTACATGTTAACGGGAGAACATGTCAGGTGATAAATGTGCACTGTGTTGAGCTACACTAAGTAACAATGCTGAGAAAGAAAGAACATCTCACTCAGTGTACCAGGACTGCACACTCACCCACCAGCGTCTTCACACATCCTTCGAGATGCAAACGCATATGGAGAGAATTTGCATGCTCTGGACTAGGTACTTGTCCATCATTTTAACCATTAAGCACTAGTGGGAAGCAGCTTATTTACTTTCTCACCAAAATCCCCAACAATTTGCTCCCCCCCCCCATGGTGTTTCATCCTAAGGATAGTGTAGGTCTGTACAGGAAACAGCCAGTTAAGCGAAACATCTTCAAAGGAAGGAGGGGAGGGATCCCCTTGAGACAACAGCCAGTTAGTGCCTGAGGCTGTTGATAATGAAGCTTGGATCACATGAGACCTCCACCTTACTTTTAAACTGCAGTTTACTTAGGATTTTTCATCCCAAATGCTCCAAGGATGCTTTACTGGCTCTAACCATGTGGGACCAGCTTTCCCCGAGGTAGACATGATGAGGTCACCTGAGTACTTTCCTGACAAATCAGCGGCATTTACCGTTAAGTTAACTAGCTGTGCCAAAGGGGAGAGTTAGGTTCATGTTTCCATTTGTTTCTGAGAATATTGGGCTGACATGTTTGCTTTTTATGTATTTAATATTATTACTAACTGGTCCGTGTGACAATACACCAGATCTCTGGCCCCATCTTGAATCCTGTTCATAAATAAAGTCAGCATTCTGGCACTACTTCATGTAAGTGGGTGGCTGCCATCTTCCTTTTGGTGACTCACTCCAGTGAGCTAATTGTACACCGCAAGGGCTGGAGGGAATGCTAGGCCAAGGAGAAAGTTGACCCACCAGGCAGTCACCCCGCATTCTCTAACCAGTGCCAGCAAGTTCATACCCCATGCCTCTTGAGAGTTGCTTTATGCACAAGTACTAGGGCCAGTTACCGGGTGTGGGTTTTCTCTAGGAAGAGACCTGCCTCCAGAACTACCCTTGTTTGAGGGTACTTCCTGGGCAAGGATTTACAGTTCAGGAGAATGGGTGCTTCTGTGAGTTTGGAGAGTCCAGTGGTATATAACATGCATGGTCACAGGCTGACAACTACTGGCCAAGGAACATCTCATATTTTCCCTGCGTTGAGTTCCAGTGCTGGAAACAGACTGGACATGAAATGGTCTTGAGTGCAGGAGCTCAAAACTAAACCAAGGGGAGAGGCAAGACCCATCTCAGTGGGGCCATGGCCAGGAAGACAAGGTCGTCCTTTAGCATAACACTCTGTTTCCCTTCATGAAACATGTAGATGTTCTTCCTCCTGGAGGGCTGAGGCAAAGACTGGTCATGCCCACCTGCCAGGCCTCTTCTTCAACAAGAACACACAGCTCTACACAGGACAAGGACACAAGAGCTATACATGGTGGCCATTGTGACAAGCCAAGTGGGGATAATGTTTCCACCCCATCTGTGACAGTGGTGTGCTCACGACAGCCTTTTCTTTTGTCCCAGAGGAAATGAGAGCCCTGGGATCCAGAAAGCCCCGAAAAATCTCAGCCAGGGAACCAAGTAAATGGCTCTGCTGTATCTCTGACAGATGCTGCCAGGAGATGGCAGCAGGGATTCCCCACACTGGACAGATGCTAATGGCCTGTGCACGCAGAGAACAGTACCCTTGAGATGCCTTTCCAGAAACAGGGCAAAGCATAAAAACAGCGCCAAAAGGCATAGACCCCTGTGTAAGTCACTACCCACAGGTAGGCACACCCTGGCCACTTACACCTGGCCTGCCTAACACTCATCACCATTGAAATGCTTTCCTAGCACATGTCCATCTAGGCCCTGCAATTATAAAACTTGAAATCAAGATTGTCAATTAAAACACCAGACCTTGAAGCCTCAGGCTTGTACCAGGTGCTTTGTCCCTTAGAAAAAACCAAAAGACTGTTCAAGACCCAAATCTTTGAGTGCTCAAGTCACTTGTATAAAACAGTGTGTTTGCATTGGGCATGTACATCCAGTGTGTTCTCTGTGTGTGGTTTGGGGATTGGCCCCAGGGCCATGCATATTCTACTGCCACCAAGCTGCATACTCAGAAGGGGACACACACCTGCACACTCACATTGGAGACACATGCCTGCACACTCACATAGGGGACACAAACCCACACAGAAGGGGACACACACTTGCACACTTAGAAGAGACTTGCACACACATACCCTACCACCATTCCTAGTGTGATAGAAACCACATGTGATACCTCAGAGAGTTTAGTATGGAGAGAATTCACTCTGTTAGCGAGGTGAAAGAGTGGGCATGGGAGGGGCCCTGTGACTCTGGGAATGGTGATCAGGAGACAAGCTGACAAGGTTGATGAGCAGAATCAACTTAAAGTTGTCCGAAAACTTGAAAACCTTTTTATTTAGGACATTGGCTTGAATGCTCTTGAGAAAACCTCAGATGACAATGGCTGGGCACGATAGAAGCACATGTCTTCTTCCTGAACATAACAGCGACACTCCACCTGAAGACTAGGCAGGAGCAAGGGGTATTGTTCCCCAGTGTGAACAATGGTGAGCAATGTCTAGTCCTCACAACACAGATTAGGTCTCCTAGGAAATGCCTGCCCACCTTAATTTGGGTTTTGTTGTTTGTGGTTTTTGTTGTGGGTGTGGGGGTGTTGCTGGACTTGGTGCTGGTGGTGGTGTTTTGAGACAGTAACTCAGTGTACTTTGTTACCCAGGTAAGTCTTGAACTTATGATTTCCTGCCTCATCCTCCAGAGCACTAATATTGTAGTAGTGTGTCACTGTGCCCATTAAGACCCCACCCCTGAAGCTGCTGCTAAATCCCTTTGACTAGGACATGATCACGTGACAATGAGGATGCTAGGAGATGTGGTCGTTACTGTGTGTAGCATGCACCCATTAAAGTTCAGGGAATGCTTGATGAGAGAAAGCAGAAGAGCTGGTTACCACAGACCACTGAGCAGCCACCAATAAACACCCAGGAGTATGCAGACATGTGGTGCTCACTGCATCCTTTGTTGTCACTGAAGAAGTAAAACAGTCTGAATAAAACCTATTCAATGGAGAGTGATTGCAGAATAATGCATTTATTTGGTGAATTAATATGCAGCGATCAGAAAAGGAATGTGGTTGTGGCTGGAGAGATGTCATGGTGGTCAGGGGTAACTATTGCCCTTCCAGAGGATCCGAACTCAGTTCTCAGCACCCGTATCAGTGAGCTAGCCACTGCCCTTGAGTCTAGCTCCATGAGATCTGATATCTTCTGGCCTCTGAGGACACCTGTACTCATGTGCACATAGACAGAGAGAGAGAGAGAGAGAGAGAGAGAGAGAGAGAGAGAGAGAGAGAGTTTAAAATAAAAATAAATATTTTCCTTGAGAATGTAGGTATGCATGGTGGGTTCAAGCTCAGCCTGGTCTTCATAGTGTGCTCCAGACTAGCCAGGACAGTATAGCAGTATAGTAAGTATAATACAATCTTTTCTTGAAGAAGAAGAAGAAGAAGGAGGAGGAGGAAGAGGAGGAAGAGGAGGAGGACGAGGTCAGTATTTATTTATACTTGGCTGCTGTGATGGTTTGAATGATAATGATCTCCAGAGGTTCATATTTGGTGGAAGCTGTTTGGGAAGGATTGAAATGTGGCCTGTACCAGATTTTTTTTTTCTTTTAGACCAACAACCAGCTCCCAAATCAAGACACAAAGAATTATTACTGGTTATGAATGCTTGGCCTTATCTTATGCTTATCCCACTCGCTCTTATAACTTAACCTGTTTTTTTTTCTTTTTCTTTTTTAAAGATTTATTTATTTATCATGTATACAGCATACAGAAGAGGGCACCAGATGTCATCATAGATGGTTGTGAGCCACCATGTGGTTGCTGGGAATTGAACTCAGGTCCTCTGGAAGAACAGTCAGTGCTCTTAACCTCTGAGCCATCTCTCCAGCCCCAACCTGTTTCTTTTTATCTATATTTTGCCTCTGGGCTTTTTACCTTACTTTCTTTATGTATGTTGTATTCTGTGTCTGGCTGGTGGCTCCTGGCTTCTAACCCTGGGTGTATGTCCTTCTCTTTTTTTATTCTTTTCTCCTCCTCCTCCTCCTCCTCCTCCTCCAGGGCCTAGATTTCTTCTCCAACTTATTTTCTGCCCACCAGCCCCACCTGTCCCTCTCCGGCCTAGCTGCTGGCCAGTCAGCTCTTTATTAGACCAATCAGGTGCCTTAGGCAGGCAAGGTGAAACAAATGCAATGCATCTTTACATCATTAAATAAATGGAGCATAACAAATGTAACACATCCTTACATCTAGCAAAGGCAAAGGTTACAAACCTTTAAACAGTTAACTTAACATTCCACAGAATGAAACAAGTGTAACACTTCTTTCCATAGTTAAGCATTCCATGACAGTAGCCTTGTTAGAGGAGGTGTGTCCCTAGGCTGTGAGGTTTCAAAAGAGTAATGTCATTCCCAGGATGTTCTCTGCCTTCTGCTCACGGCTTTGAGATGTGAGAGCTCCGCTGTTCCTGCCACCATGGCTTCACTCTGCCATCATGGACTCTAACCCTTTGGAACTGTAAGCTGAATTAAATGCTTCCTTTTATAAGTTGCCTTGATCATGGTGTTTTATCTCAATAGGAAAGTAACGAATATGTATGATGTGAGAAAGTGGGTTGGTGATACTGTTTTTTAAAAGTTAAGACATGAATGAGGTGCCTAGACAATGAAAAAATACTTCAAGCAAATGAAACCAGCAGGCAGGAAATGTTACCGTCTGTTCCCCATGCTCCCGCTGGAGTTCTCACCAGATGTAGGCACCATTTTTTAAACTGTAGAATAAATTTTTAGCAAAGAAGACAGATTTGTAAGTACTCATTTAGAAAAGCTTCCAATACAAATCAAGCAAAAAGCAAGCTGAAAAATTAGTGACATTCAAAAAGGATGTGTCTTGGTGTCTGTGTGTAAACTCAGAATAGTGCCTGACGCCTAGTGGGCACAGGTATGTCTATTATTTCATATCTATAACTGTATGGGAGTGTCTGGAAGAGCACACAGCAGACTGTTCACCACAAGACAAGCAGGGACAGGGATTTGCTGGCAGGAGAAGATGATAGGTCACGTCAAAGGTGATTCCTTCTTTGGTCTATACATTTGCAGTGTTTTAGTGTGTATAGGCATGCATTGATTGGTTGACTGGTTTGTTATTTTGTTTTGATTTGTTTTTGAGATTGTCTCGTGTTACCTCAAAATCACTAAGTAGCCTGGTGTGAACTTCAACTTCCGATCCTCCTATTTCTACTTCCAAAGTCCTAGGATAATAATCTCATACCACCACTCCAGGTTTATGCTGGGGCTTGAACTCAGGGCTTCCTGAATATTGAGTGAACAACATCCCCAGCCTTTGTCTTATATTTTAATGGAAACACATACACCTGGTAATATATGCAAAGCTCATAACATACTCGGGACCCAGTGCTTACAGCCCAGGATCTTGTTTGCCTGTTACGAGCCTTAGTAGCCATGCATCCTGTAGCCATCTAGATAGCCTTCATTTAACCCTGCATCCCGGGAACTTCGGATGCTTTTCAGATGCTGAGTTCTTCTGAGTATCCTCTGTCACCCTGGTGTGGTACTACTGTAGGACTCAGCCACCACCACCTCTGCCTCCACTGCTTAGCCTGTCAGAGCTGAGTTACTGACTAGTGGGTACAGCTTGAAAATTAGAAAAGAAGGAAAAAGACCTAAAACCTCTTAGGAGATCAAAGAGATAATGAGGCCAACTTTAAGCCCCTGATTCCTTGGATGGAAAATGGGAGCAGTCCCCAGGCTGTGAGGCACTTGAAACATTGTGTGTGCAGCAACATACACTGCATCTTGCAGGATAGACATATGGACACATTATGTTCACTATTCAAAATATATGGCTTGAGCACTTCTGTCACCATTGGGACATGGACTGTTTCCTGACACATTTACTTAAGCATAACCTTGGAGCAGAATTGGCTGCATGAGTCAGGCCCGCTGCAATTTCCTAGTGATGGGGACTTCAGGATCCTCCCATCTGCTTGGAGAAGGAACTGGTTGCCAGCCAGGGTCTAACTAGAACTCAGAGTGCCCTGGCCTTGTCTTCCTCTCCTGCTTCATGGGCTTGTGGAGAGCTAGGCATGCATCTCCCTGAGGCAGAGTCTCCTACCAGTAACTGTAAGCTGTCTACCCTCAACTCAGAGCCCTCGGAGACCAGGAAGTGAGGTGTTGATTACTGCAGAGTGCACCAGACATTCTGCTGGCCTCCTTCTGCATGACTCCAGAGGGGACCCTGGTCAAAGCAAGATGTGTCTCCTACATGGCTCACTCCTCTCTCTCTCTCTCTCTCTCTCTCTCTCTCTCTCTCTCTCTCTCTCTCTCTCTCTCTCACACACACACACACACACACACACACACACACACACACACATCACAGGTCTCTGTGTACCTTTTCCACTGCATGGTCAATTAGACATAATGAGTTTCTGGTCTCAACCACATCCTTCCCAGCTCCCTGAATTCTGTTTCTATGTATGTTGCTGTTAGTTTTGTTCATCCCCTCTTTTTTTACTTTTTTTTTTTTTTACTTTATTTTTATTTATTTATTTGCCTTGGTGTTTTGCCTGGAACTGGAACTACAGACAGTTGTTAGCTGCCATGTGGGTGCTGGGAATCGAACCCTGGTCCTCTGGAAGAGCAGACGGTGCTCTTAACCGCTGAGCCATCTCTCCAGCCCCATCCCCTCTTTTTTTATTGAACTTCTTTATTGACTCTTTGGGAGTCTCACATCATGCACCCCAATTTTGCTCACCTCCCTATCCCCCATACCATCCATCCCCTCATTCCTGCCATGCCCCCCAAAGAAAACAAAATTTAGTAAGCAAGCAAACAAAAGTAAAAACAAACAAAAATTAAAGAACAAAACAACAACAAAATCTCTTTGCTTCTCCTTTCCTGCCTCTCCAATATCTCCCTTCATGGTGGCACTGCAGGCTTCAGCATGCCATGTAATATACCCCTTTGTCCTATAGCTTTCCTGGCAAATGTTCATTGTAATGAATCACTGGTCTGGTTCAAGGCCTCTTGTTTCTGGTACACCATCCTTATTGGATCCTCACCAGAACTCCTCTGGGATATCCTGTGGCCACCATAACTCTTAGAGATCCTGCAGGTATCATTCTACAGGACCAGGACCGTCAAGAACTCCAAAAGGTCCTAGATGGAGTACAGGCTAAGGTGGGCCAACCCAAGGCCCTGCTGTGAGCCTGGGTGGTAGCCAAGCTGGTCAGTCAGAGCCACTGGGGCCATCTGCCTCAGGTGAGAGGGGTAAAGTCAGCTCCCCTAGCTCCCTACATGCATGCCCTCAGGGTAGGTTCACCTTAGTCTGTGGGGAGGGTGGGGGCCATCTCTCCTGAGTGCAGGGGCCATCTCTCTTGCTGTAGTGTCCAGTGAGAGGCAAGACTAGCTTTTTAAGGGCCATTGAAGGGCAGGGCTGGTTCACAGTGGCCCTCTGATTTCATCTCACACTGTTTCTAAGGCCTCCTAAGGTGACACAAGCCACAGATATCAACACAGACCCTCACTGCAGCTGGACCACAAACCCAGACATGGCCCTTGTCAGCAGATTGGGCCCAGATAACATCCTGGCTCTGGGTGGAAGGAATGGCCACTCAGGTGGAAATGGTTCTGGCATGACATGGCTGCCAGACACCATTGAGGCCTCAGATTGTGGCCCCAACCCTGGGTCTCTATGTGACCTTTAGTGACAATGCAGGATCCAGACTTCAGCACAGACCCCAGCCACCATAGGACATGGACCCTGACATGGTCTTTGACAGCAGCTGGGTCTGGATGTCAACACTGCCCTAGCCTTAGAGGGCCTGAGATACCAACATGGCCCTCAATCTCCGAGGTCTCCATGGCCTTCCATGATAACAGGAGCATTGGACATCAGCACAGATTCTTGATGCAATAAAGCCACAGACCCTGACATGGACCTCAGCTGAAGCTCTGGCCCAGACATCATGATAACACTGAGATAACATTGTGGCACAGGCCACTCAGATCTGGATGTATCCTGGCCCTCGGACACCAACCTAGACTCAGGTGGCTGATCAGACCCTGGGTATACTCATGGCACTCAGTGGCAACAGAAGCCAGGAAAGTCAACCTAGATCCTGGATGCTGTAGAGCCCCAGACCCAAATATGGCACTGAGCAGCAGCCTGGGCCCAGATGACACCACAGCCCCAGGTGGTAGCACAGGCTATCCTTATCTGTATGACCCCTGCTGTGGCATGCCCCGACCCCAACTCCAACCAAGCCACAGGCTCTGGCCCAGATCCCAGACCTCTGTATGGATTCTAGTAACAACCTGGGCCACAGACTTCAACACAGAACCCTGTAGCACGAATCCTAATTGGTCTTAATAAAAACCCAGAGTCAGGTATTGGGGTAAATGCTGAAAGATCAGAGAGACAAAGGAACCAACCACTAGAGAGACTTCTTACCTCTATGAGTCTTCAAGAGGCCAAAGTGTGTGTGTGTGGGGGGGGAGTACTCCTGTCACAGCCCCAGTGGTGGTCCAGCACACTGGAGTCAGCTTTGCACTAGATGGTAACAGGAATCATGGATATCGACACAGGCCCTGGCTATTGTATGACCAGGAACCCAGGCATAGGCCCTTGGTGGCAGCAGCCTACTTGGACATTACCATGGCCTCAGATGGCAAACACCATCCCCCAGTCTACTCCTGACCACCTTCACCGTGTCCCCAGATGGCAAACACCATCCCCCAGTCTACTCCTGACCACCTTCACCGTGTCCCCAGATGGCAAGCAGGTCTCCAACATCTGTCTACTCCTCACTGTCTTTATTTCTTCACCTTTCCACAGTGCATGAACCAGTCTGCTTCTCTGTCTCTCCACTACACATTTCCTTGTCATAACAAAGCCCACATGCCTGATGCCTTTGAGGACCCTAGCTGAATAGACCCTGTCTGAGCAGGCTTGTTCATTCTCTTTTGAGGCGGAGTCTCATGTTTTTGCATAGGAAGCTACATGTCCAACCAGCTTTCTGATTTCTGGCCAATGACATTCTTCGTCCATGGAAGCCATGTTTCTGCCAAGGCTCACTGGACTTCTAAATAATCCATTCCCATTCCAGGAACACTATCTTCACTTACTGTGTATATAAAGCACATAATATGCCTCACATATAAGTGTAGTACTCAAGTGGTTGTTTGATTTCTGATCATCAGAGTTTTAAGACCCCAGGTCATAGTCCATAATTTCATCATTAGCGCTTTTCTCCATCCTGCAAGCGAGGGCAAGTTAATGTGGTAAAATTGTTCTCGGTAATTGTTGACATGGTCACAGAAAGCACAGGGCTTACACTGAGACCCACTTGGCATGTTGCCTCATGTGTTAGCATGGCAATTAAACTGCTCTAGAGCTTCCCCTGCACAGTGGAATGGAACAGGACCATTTTTATGGCCACGAGAAATGGCTCTGCAGCAATAAGCATGCTCTCAAGAGCATGGGGAAGGGGGGGTGTGTGTGTGAAAGGTGGAAAAAGCTGTGCTTTAACCAGCCCAGAGTCCTCTCCTGGGGTTGGTGAGCTCAGATTCCTGGGGGACAGGATGCTGTGAGTCCAGAAAGTAGGAAAGGGTGTGGCAGTGGGTACTTCAGAGGCCAGTGAATGATTGACCCTGATCCTTCACCTCCTCTCTAGATCCAGACTCTTGTTTTGGCCCGGTGAGAGACACAGTCCATTCCTTTTGACCTTAACCTTGACTGTGTGACTTGAGTTATCCAATGATTCAAAGTTGTAAAAATTCCTTCGAGAAGACAAAACACTCTTTCCTCTTCATAATGTCCTCCAGACAAAGCAAAGATTCATCCTAACAAAGTTCACTCTGGGGAACCAATGGTTTGGCATAGGGGGTGCTTACTTATAGAACAGGAATTACAGGCAGGAATGGGATGGGCCTGAAGCAGCCAATCAGGAAGTGCTATGCTCAGCGTGGGATGATGGCTTTCCCATGGCGGGATAGACAGAACCCTCTTCTATTAAACCTTCCTCAGCCTATATACTCCAGTACCTCACTGGACTCTGGGGCCACAGGCAATTTGGAAAACATTGGGAGAAAAATGTCAAATGAGGATTTGACTCTCTTTTGATGAAGAAACATGAGCAGGTTCACACTCCTGCTCCTGATGGACTCTTGCAAGCAGGAGCCTCAGATCGGATAAAGATGGTGGCTGATTTGCTCAGGGGATCATACTGTGCAACATACAGATCAAAAGTAATGGTGTGTTTGAGGTCACAGAGGCTTGTGCCTGGCATTGCTGTATAACAAGCTTCATCTGGCAATATAATTCTCATTTTTGTGTCTCATGATACTTAGAACCCCCTAGTTCATAACTGAGTATGAACAATATTAAGAAAAAAATATGACTTTCTTTCAAATATTGAATGCACACACATTAAAAACTTAATTCAGTTCAATCACTAATGGGAAACAAAAAATATTAAGACATTGTGGTGGATTGGATAACTATGGCCCCACAGACTCATGTGTTTGAAAGCTTGTCCTAGCAAGTGGCACCATCAGGAAATGTGGCTTTGTTGGAGGAAGTGTCACTGTGGGAGTGGGCTTTGAGGTCTTACATGCTCAAGCCAGGCCTAGTGACAGCCACCTTCTGTTATCTGTGAAGAGAGTAAACTTAGTTCAAGAAACCCTATTTTGTATTCTAGTAGCCATAGAGATAAAATAGAGTTCTGTTCCACATTCCTGGCAGGGGCTTGCCCAGTTCTAGGAGAGAACCTGCCAGCCACACCACCCAGGTTGGGTTCAGGAATGTTAAGCTGTAAATATGAGTTCATTCACAGCACAGCTGTGCCCTTGACCCCAAGTAACGCTGCCTCATGGTCTTTGCCTATAAAAAACTTGTGCAACTTGGGGTGCTCAGCTCTTCCCTGCACTGCATTCATGGGGTGTAAGTGCAGTGCAGAGAACAAGCTCCCTGCCTAGGCTTGTATTGTGCTGACAATAAACCTTGCTGTTGCATCTCGGACACCTCTGTCTTCGATGGTCTCTCTTAGTGATTGAGATTTAGTCATTACAATCTGCAGATCAAGATCTAGAACTCTCAGCTCCTTCTCCAGCACCATGTCTGCCTGAATGCTGTTATGTGCTGCTATGATAATGGACTAAGCCTCTGAACTGTAGGCCAGTCCCCATTAAATGTTGTCCTTAATAAGAATTGCTGCAGTCATGGTGTCCCTTCACAGCAGTAGATCACTGACTAAGACAGACAGGTTCAAAGAGCACTGGAGGCATTAAGGTCTGTGTAGCCCTGGCTGTAAAAGGACACTGGATACATAGGTTAGAGACAGATTTTAATGTCCTATATAGCAATTAAATGTCTGTCTATGCAGATTATCTCTTCTGCTGGGCAATTTGTTTCTACATATCTTTGCAAGTTAACATAGTTTCACAATCTGAGACCTGAGCTAATAATAATTAGTCAAACAATAATTCATTTCCCTAGAAGATCAATTCTTGGGCAAGATGGTTAAATATTTTGGCACAATATTGAAAAGAACATAAAGTATCCCATTAACCTTCTTTGCAGCTTTAGGGTAAAGTTTCTTTTGTTTTATTTAGTTTGGTTTGTTTTTCTTTTTTAATACTTGTAAACTAATGCTATAGCCATAGCAGCCTCAGAACCCACAGACAGGGTGAATCAGGCAGGAGCCTGGAAAATGCTGGAGTAGAAAGAAGGGACACCTGTGAAGAAGGGCCAGACTTTTCAGTTATCAGCAATTCTGCTACACTTTGGAGAAAGCCAGTTCCTGGCTAATCAGCCAAGCTGTCTATCTGCTTTCTAGGTGCCTAAACTTATCCAAAGACAGGAGCCATAGAAATATTCCTCTTGTCTGAACATCTAGACACCTCCATATTTCTCTTGAGACCCCTTCTATCAACCAACTCTGGCACAATGTCATTGCCATCTTAGGCAGATTAGCTTTTCTGCCACACTGCAGCATACGGTAAATGTCTCATGGATAGACATGACAAGCTGCTTCCCTGAGCTTCATCAGATGCATGCACAGTAGGCCTCACGGATGTGTGCACAGTAGGTCCCCCTCATTTATGGTTTCAGTTACCTGCTGCCCACTGTGTTCTGAAAACACTAATTGGAAAATTCCAGAAATGAGAGATTTGTACATGTTTTCTTATGACCCATTCTGGGTAGCATGATAAAGTTTAAGTGTCCCTCCCAGAACATCTCCTTGCCAATAAATCCACACCATAATGTTACCTACATTTTAACTACTTAGCTATCCCAGTTAGCACATCTCCCAAGGCAGTATGGCAGTGTAGAGATGTTCCTAGCAACCCTTATTTTACTTAATAATGGCCTCCAGCCAGGCAAGGTGGCCCACACCCATAATTGAAGCATAAGCAGTCTGGGTCCTTCTGCAGAGATACAAAGGGAGCTCTTTTCACAAATTAAATTAAAAATAAATAAAACCCCTTCTCCCTAAAAAAAACGATAAAGCAAAGCTCAAGAACACTGATACCCATTAAGCGGTGGTAGTGTACATCTTTAATCCCAGTACTCAGGAGTCAGAGGCAGGAGGATCTTTGAGTTCTACAGAGTGAGTTCTAGGACAGCCAGGGCTACAGAGAGAAATCCTGTCTCAAAAAAAAAAAAAAGAATACTGATCACCATTTGCTCACTTGTGATTGGGTTACCTTAGATGCTATTGTTGTTTATTTGCTTATTCTTTTATCCCTTACTTTGACTAGTGGATACATTAAAGTTAGTTATTAGTATGCCTGTTTAAGTAGAATGCTATAATACACACACACACACACACACACACACACACACGCACACGCACACGCACACGCACACGCGCACACACACACACACACACACACACACACACGCACGCACGCACGCACACACACACACACACACACACACACGGTTTGGTACTTGATGCAGCTTCAGGAAACCACTGGGGTCTTGGAGCTGGTGGATATTGATGTTTAGACACAGATTGAGCCAATGCATAGAGGATCTGGTACAGCCTGTACCCTCACAAGTATGCCCTTGACCTCCCTTATCCATTTCCCCACACAAACCCCATCTTCTTTCTGTCCATCTGCATGGACCACGCTTTGCTCTCGGCTCTGCTGCCTCCTCCCCTGTGGACATGTTTCTGCCCATGACCTCACTCCCACCCCCCAGGAGCTTTTCTCTGCACCTGGGCCTCCTTTTTACCCCACTGTAGGTCACGTGCCACTTAGTCATGCTGCCCTGCAGGAGTGTGCTGTCACTGGGCTCCCAGTCCCTTGTGTTCCTGAGCACAGGACTTCAGAGCTTCTGCGGCTGGATTCACACTTTATCTTGTCTGGTGCTGGCAGCATGTCAGGGCCAGTCCGCACTGTGGTTCCCTGCAGATGTCAGGCCTCAGAGGTGCTGAGCAGGAGACATATGGTACTTGTCCTCTCCCAGCAGCAGGGAGCCCACTGTGAATGGCTGACCTCAGCCAGAGCGTGACCTTCCACTACATCAGCAGCTCGTGGGTTCCTCTGCTTGGGAACTAGGAGGGCACAATTGCTGCTTTTGCAGGGCCAGCAGTCAATACCAAAAAAGCTGAGAGTCCTGTCTTAGTTACTGTTCTGTTGCTGTGAGGGAACACCAGGACCACAACATCTTATAAAGGAAAGCATTTAACTGGGACTTTAACATGGATTCAGGGGTCACCACAAATCCATGACCATGGAAGCAGGCAGGCAGGCAGGCATTGGAGCAATAGCCCCCCCCCCCACACACACACCCTGGTGACACACCTCCTCCAACAAGGTCCTATTTCCTATTCCTTCCTAAACCACCCACCAAATGGGAAACATTCAAGTATCTGAGTCTATGGGGCCATTCTATTCAAAGCATCGCAGCAGCATGAGCAGGATGCCCTGAGCTGCATCCGAGGAAAGGCTCACCCCTTCCTCTGGAAGTGCCTGCTCCTGGAGCAGCAATTAGGGTTTCTAACTTGGGCAGAAGGGTCTAAGTGTGGATCAGAAGTGACACCACCACCCCACGGAGTTTATTAGACATGTAGGATTGACAGCACCCTCCACCTCCCGGATCATAATTTACTTTGGTGAGAGGCCCCAGCTGTGCATGCGCATATGAAGGTAAGGACAGCACAAGGCTCACCTGTAAACATTCAGTATGCAGGTTCTTCCCAGTGTCTGTAGGCAGCAGTGGCAGCAGGCAGCCAGCATGCCAGTAGGTCAAGGCAGAGAGCTTGAAAATAGGTAGCACACTTGAAGGTTTGTTGATTGTCTTATGGTCAGAAACCAGAGGGGTTCAAACACTGCCTCACTTTTACACACAGAAAAAGAACAAGAGGCTAAGGAGATGGTTTAGTGAGTCAGAGCACTATCTGCCTGAGCAGGAAGGTCCAAGTTCAGATCTGCAGCATCCATGGGAAAAGCCAGGTGTGGCCACTCAAACCTCTAAGTCCGGCATTAGGGAGAATGGAGACAGGATGGCTAGAGTGTGCTGCCAAGCAGTCTAGCTAAAAAGAACAGGCTCAGTTTCAGTGAGAGATCTGCAAACACATGTATACAAATGTGTAACACACACACACACACACACACACACACACAGAGGAACAAGTACAGAATAGGAATTCAGGCCTCATTTTCTTAACACCCGGGTGGCAATCTGGTGATCCCTTTGGAGCTTGGGGGGGGTGCTGTTTAGGAGTTCATAGCTGCCGTCTCTTATCCCATCCCTCCCATCCAGTCTCAGACGGAGATGGACAGTCAAGACTATGGCACATTAAATGGGGAGGCCTTGCTGGCCAGTAAGGTGATCAAGAAGAATGGCTGGAGACAGAGGCAGGCTGCCGCTAAGTGTGATATTTAAGGACAACAGGACTGAGCCAGCAGAGTGGAATCCCCAGGGAGGTCTTGTCCTCATCTATCCAAGTAATACAAAACTTCCTTTTGAGGTATTTCTTTTTTATTACTTACTTTATATCATTTTCAGCGTAGAAATCCACCTGTTTTTAGCATTCAAAAGTGGCGTGACATGAGATGTAGTGACTGAGATACACACCCCGCTAAGAGCCTGGTGCCTACGTGGGCATAGCCACTCCAGTTCCCACACCTGCTGGTCATGAGTGGGCTTTCTGTCTCAAACCTGGGACAAATGGCTGAGGTGCCTATTAACATATCAGAGTGGAGCTGGCTGCCAGGGTTCTCCCAGCATCCCTCAGTCCCTCCTACCTGTTACTGGGTATGGCTGGCGTACCTCACCCCTGACCCTGTACTCTCCAGGCCAAGGGGCTGGGCTGCCCTTCCCCAGAGGCTCTTCCCTATAGAATCCAGACATTTTAGCTATGAGTGTCTCTCTATTTTTTACTCCTTCACCCTCCTGGCCTCCTCTTCTGCCCTCCCCTATGTCCTCACGTGGCCCAGCTCAGGGCCATGTTCATTCTGGACTCTTCCACATACCTCTGTCTCTGGCTATGGCCCCCTTTTATCTACAATAAACCTTCTCCTCCATCACACCAAGGAGCAGTCATGTCCTTTCCTTTTTATTTTTTTTTCATCTGTTTTGTATATAGTTTTTAACATTTTTGTCACAGAGGAAGAAGTAAGCATAAGGGAATGAGCCCATCCGGGCCATTCAGACTCTGCTGGGCAGAGTCCCCACAAGGATAAACCCATGTGCTTCTTGGGTGATCACTTCCTTCCAGAAAGCCTTCAGAGCTAGAAGTGCCCACCTGAATCCAAGGGGACCCATTTTCCTCTTGTCCACACGGGTCCCGCAGGTATCATTTGCTCCAGCTCCACACATACCCTTCCCTCCCTCAGTGTTGCTGAATCTGAGGTCCAACACTCTCCCCCAGGACCTCCGCAGCAGAAATCTCATTGGCTGCTCTATCCCCCTCCTTTCCAGGAGCCAGAAGCTTCCTTTTCTTAGGACCCACTTTCCTGCCACAGCTAAGTGATGTAATTCTTCTTCCTGCTTATAGCTAGTCCTGCCCTGAGATGCTGGAGCCTGGACCCCACAAACCCATTCTTGCATGTTGCTGGTGGCAAAGATTTCCTGGCCAGGGCTCTGCAGAAATGTGCACCAGAGAAAAAAAGATAGGACCAGGGGTTGAGTACATGCTTTGGTTTCAACCCTGGTTCCTAACGCATCACTCCCTTCCCAAAGCAAGCCATAAACTGTCCAATTTCTCTGCTCCAGGAAAACCAAAGAAATTCTGCTCCTCCCTGACTTTCTGTTTCTGAGCCATAAAGAAACTCTGATCCACCTCGGTTCACGGGAGGTCATAAGACCATAATTCAGGGGGCCCTGAGCATTCTCAGGTGGAGTGCAATTGCACAGAGAGGTCAAGAAGAATGTCAGAGCAGACCAGCTTCTCCACCTGGCCTGTCAGCAGTCATGCCCATGCCCTGAGGTCCCCATAGAAACCCCAGAGGACAGGACTCAGAGAGCTTTGGAGACAGCAGATCAATGAAGGCTCCCAGAGGGTGATGCTCCCAGAGGCTGCAGAGATGCTCCACAGCTTCCCCTGTACACCTCATCTCCTGTATCCTTTATATTATTATTTCTAGTGAACCACTATGTTCCCTGAGCTCCATCAGCCACTGGAGCAAAGGAATGCGAGAGCTCAGCTGTATAGGTGATTGGGTTAGAAGCATGGATATAACGAAAACCTGGGGCTTGAGATGGGTAGTAAAAGTCAAGTGAGGGTTGAACCTTCAGCCTGTGGGATTGGGTGCTCTCTCTAGGTGCATAGCATCAGGACCCATTTAGCAAATATCAGGCTGGTGTCAATGTTTTGTAATTGATTGCTGCTGGCTAGAGACAGCCTCATACTTTCAGACTCAGCACCTGTATTGTGGTGTGAGGGCAAAACAAGTGCTTCTCCTAGGCACGCGGGGTAGTGGAGCTCATGTCCTCCTGTGCTTTTTCTGTGTGATTGGATGTTGTTGTAACACTGTCCTATGTTGCTCAGGCTGGCTTCAGACTCATTATGTTGCCAAGGATGCTCTTGAACTCTTACTGATCCTCCTGTGTCTATATCCTGGATGCTGGGATTACAGGCGAGCACTACTGTGTCCAGTGTATACTGGTGCTGGGGATTTGAACTCAGGGTCTTGTGCATGCTAGACAAGCATTCTACCAACTGAGCTACAGCCTCATCTCTTCACTTGCATTTTAAGGTTGTTTCTTATTAAAGCTTTGCTAAGTCAGAATCTGTGTAGCACAGAGCCCACATTCCTACATTTATAAGTGGTCCATGTTTTCATGGGATTGTGAGACAAAAGTCCTACTCAACAGCACCTCCATCACTGTCATGAACCCTGTGTCTAGTAATGGCAGTCATCATTTCAGAACCCCATCCCAACAACCACCTGCTGTCTGTATAGGTTTGCCTTTCCTGGTTGTCTTGTTAAAATGGCAGTACACAGTTTGACTTCTTTCAGATATTTGAGGCATATCTATGTATTGTCACATGTCATCATCTTTTCCTTTTTGTTGGTGTATAGTGCTCCACTGTGTGGACATACCACATTTGGTTGATCCAACTGCTGCAATGCCTGTGGCAGCAGCTGGGATTCAGTGCACAGTCTACCCACTGAACCAACTTCTTGACATTTGTCTCAGGAACACCAGGTGGAACATGCTCCTTATAAAGCTGGCTCCATGGTTAGGCATGCCTTTAATTCCAGCACTCTGGAGGCAGGAGCAGGTGGATCTCTGTGAGTTCTAGGCCAACCTGGTCTACAGTAAGTTCCAGGGCAGCCAGAGCTACACAGAGAAACCCTGTCTGCAAACACAGACAAAACAACAGCAAAAATATAGCCCTTTCCCTTAACCCTCCAAACATGAACTACTGAGGCCTTTCCCCTTCAGACCAGTGCCCTGGGGTTAGCGGCTGTTTCATGCAGCTGCTAGTTCTGAACTGCAGGACTTCTCCTCTTGTCTTTCCAGTTACTCAGCTGACAAATCTGTATTAGAAATCAATGAATCTGGGACTGGACAGATGGCTCAGAGGTTAAGAGCACTGACTGTTCCTCCGGAGGTCCTAAGTTCAATTCCCAACAACCACATGGTAGCTCACAACCATCTATGGTGACATCTGGTACCCTCTTTTGTATACTGTATACATAATAAATATTAAAAAAAGAAATCAATGAATCTATAATTAGAAACCCTTCTGTTGATTTCTCTCTGTATAACTGATGTGGTTTTATGTTGTTGGCTAATTCTGATGTGCAGGTAAGCTTTCTGGAACTATGCTTCCTTGAAACTGGCTGGCCCAGAGGAAGACTGTGAGTAGTGCCTTCCTCCCTTGTGATGGTGGCCACAGGGGGCTACCAGGGCCCTGCCTCCAATTGCTTAGAAAAGCGACCTCAACAGGACAGCTAGCAGCCAGGACAGTGGTGAGACCCAACACACAATTTTTTCACAGCCTGGAGGCTTGCTTCCTGTAGAAATCCCTGACCAGCCTGATCTTGTCATGATGTGTCTGTCTTTTTTTTTTCTTCATTTTATTTTTTTGGTGGTGGTCGTTGTTTTATGAGACAGCGTTTCTCTGGGTAGCCATGGCTGTCCTGGAACTCATAGAGACAACCTACCTCTGCCTCCTGAGTTCTGGAATTAAAGATTTATTTATTTATTACATATACAGTATACACCAGATGTCATTAGAGATGGTTGTGAGCCACCATGTGGTTGCTGGGAGTTGAACTCAAGACCTCTGGAAGAACAGTCAGTGCTCTCACCCTTTGAGCCATCTCTCCAGCCCCCTTGTGTTCTGGAATTAAAGTTGTGTGCCTCCACCTCCCTCTCTGCAGGCTTCCACCTCCTTCCTTTGACAAAGACTTAGCTTATCTGGGGTGCTGGCTCTTAATACTCCAGGAAAGGAAAGTAACACACTGAGAACTAAACATGCCTTGAGTCTCCCCAGTGCCAACCCTCAGCCCACTGCTACTGCTGCTACTTTCTCTGGTAGTACCATTAACAGACCAGGGCTCAGGACTGACTGGAATTGAGCCCCAGGGTGTACCTAGAGCGCCACCTGGGTCTTACCTCTTCCCAAGCCCTAACACGTGCAGCGAGCCGCTAAGTCAGATGAGAATCCACCCAGCCTCTCTTGTATTCAGGCCCAAGTGGAACAGCAGCTATACAAGAACTGAGCTGAGTGTGATCTCTGACAGTTTCTGCCAGGATCCCTAAAGTCCTGAGACCTGGGGTCAGCCATGCCAACAGCACCTATATCTGCCAGCTAGAACCCCTCCGCCACACAGATGCATGCCCTCCGAAGTTACCAATGGGAGAGAAGGAGATTAATTTATGGAAACTTCCAGAACTTAGCCTATAATGGAAACAGGAGAGCTGAGCTGTGAGAAACAGAGCCAGTCAGAGGCTGTGGGCAACAGCAGGCCTATGTGGAGGCTTTGGGTCTCTGCCCTGCTTCTGACTATGATGGCTGTCCAAGGTGGGTGGCCCAGCTGGGAGTGAGACCCATGACTTACTGAGTTGGGTCCTAGAGCAAAGGCCTCATCTTCAGTCCTTTGCCCCTCCTGCTGCAGCCTAGGAAGGCCTTCTCCAAGGGGCCGGTCCCTTCCATCTGGAATTTTTATTTGCATTTGAAGTTTTCAATAGGAGAGGTCCAGAGACAAAGTGTCATGGCCTATGACATCTCGAAGTCTACCCATACTCTCCCTGCACTATTCAGCAGGCTGTCCTGTGGGTTTGGGTGCCACAGTGGAAGACCTGAGTGGCATTAAAGGCTCCAGTGCAAGCAGATCTTGGGATTCCGGAGTCCATTGCTATTTATCACACTGTGAGGACAAACAGACCAAGGACAAAGGGTCTCCAGCAGGTGGCACAGGGAACTACATCATCCCTTCTCTAGTCATCTAGCAAGGCTGTGGCCCAAGAAGCACCCCAGCGCAGAGTGGCGGGCTCATGAGGGTGCCAGACTAGTTTTCAAGTGAAGCCCTGGCCGGAAGAGGACCTGGGGTCTGTGGAAAGCACCCGCCACAGGTGCTCTCTCCAGGGCATTGGCTGGTGTTCACCTCCCTTCTCACGCGGCACTGGCTGCTGCTGTGGGAGCTCTGGGGGCGGGGCCAGCCTGCTTGGCAGCCTCCGTCCGCCAGGTTATCTGATCTTCCCTCTTTCTTTTGGAAAGGATCTGCCTCTGCAGTTGGCTGTACCTTTGTTGCCCCACATCCCAGCAACCACATTGGCACCTAGTATGCCAGCACTGGCATCCCTCCGGCAGACCTGAGATTGGAATGCTAAGCACACCAGCATCAAGCAAGACTCACCCTTGGCTCTCTCTGGGTCCCTCACTGGGCAGGGAGGAATGAGTAGGACCTCAGTGTGAATCCTCAAGCATTTTTGAAGAGCCTGCCACATGCCAGGCACCATGCTGGGCACTGAGGTAGGCACCAGTATGTGCATAGGAATGAAGCCTGGTATAAATGTAAGTGGCTCCAAGGGGTGCATGGAATGGGTCCCTGGACCTCTTTCCTCAGCCCCGGCTCCTGAACGGCTCTACCTCTTCCATGGCATTTTTCCAGGGTCTGCCTTCCAGGTCTGGTAGTCGGCAATGACTGGAGAGAGTAGGCTGTGGCTAGCAGCCAACACCTGTGGTATTGAACGTTACGGAGCCAGGCAGCTCCATTCAGCTGCCACCCGCCACATGCCCAGTAGCATCAGACCACGCTGGTGCAGCTGAGGACCTAAAGAGGGGTCCTGGGGATGAAACTGGAAAGAAAACCAAGTCAGACCTGCAGTTCGTTTAGGTGAGGGGAGAGTGTGCTAGGTCTCCTGGAGGGGCCTTCATGTCCTGAGCATGGGAACCAGCTCAGTGTGTGTGTGTGTGGGGGGGGGGGGTCCTGAGGCAGCCACACCAGAGAGAGCATCTAGAAACACAGTGAAGCTTTGTCTCAAACCCTCTACTGCCCACCCCACGTCTGCAACTCCCTTGGTCAATTTTAGGGACCCTTTCCCATACCCCTCCCCAAAGGAACTACTTGATTTTTAGATGACAGATTATTAGTGTGTGGTCATTTGGTGCTGAGAGTAATTGTTTTCTCTTCATAACAAGTATGAAGCCAGAGCCCTGGGGCTTATGGACTCCAGCCCTCAGACAGCCCCTGGGAGCCACAGAGTGTTCTAGAGAGGCACATTGTCACAAACAACACATTTCTCTACCAGACCAGTTGCCCAAGGACTCTCAGTGAAGAGGACCTGAATGTCCAAGATATGAGCATGCTTATAATTCCTGTTCTCATTTTTTAAAGGATTTAATTATTTATTATGTATATGGTGTTCTACCTGCCCGCCAGAAGAGGGCACCAGATCTCACTACAGATGATTGTGAGCCACCATGTGGTTGCTGGGAATTGAACTCAGAACCTTTGGAAGAGCAAGTGGTGTTTTTAATCTCTGAGTCATCTCTCCAGCCCTTCTGTTCTCATTTTAACTGTTCACTTTTGCAGCTAGTTTTATATATGTGACTTTTCTTACAGAAAGTTTCCAAAGAATTCCAGGACCCCAAAAAGTTAGATCTGCCCTGAAGGGTAATTCAATAAAAACATAGTAAGTAAACAAAAGAATAAGTCATTAAGTCTATCAAAAGCAATTAAAGTAACCTAAGGACCTAGGAAGAAATGTGCCTGTACCAGTACCCTATTCCTCTCCTCTGGGGCTGCCCATCTGCTAGCCTGCTGAGTCAGCTCATCTGCCAGAATCACCCACCCTGGTGGCCTTGGCTTGGAGCTTTGGAAACTTTGGAGAGTCCATCCAGAGGTAGGTTGGCTCTCTCCAGAGCCAGAACCTGGTCTCTTTATGCTGCATAGCTTGTTCTGCCAGCCTGCTTCTCACACTATAATGGCATGAGGTGGCTAGGTACCAACTGGCATGCTGGGAGCTGCCTCCTGTTCCCCAGGCTCCTATGCCCCAAGGAGGCACAGGAGCAGGGCTAGTCTGGGCAGCTTCCACTTTTCTAGCTCTGAGAAAGTGACAGATTCTCCCTTTTCTTGCTGGTTTTTATTTTATTTTCAAGGTTTTTTTTTTCTTTAGAGTAATTTTTGTTCACAGGAAAATTGAAAGTAAGGTACAAAGAGTTCTCATAAATCTCTTTTCTCCATATAAACTACCTCCTGTACTATGTCCCACCAGAGTGAAACACCTGCTGGTGTGTCAGCCTTGAGGGCTCTTTCTCCAGGTTGTACATCATGTGGAGCCTGCTTTTGCTAAGGATTGCTTGCTCTCTGAAATCTCTGGTTTACCCTGCAGTGGCTGGTGATCCATGAGGTCCCATTCATGATGGAAGGAGATCTAGTCAGGGGTACATCTCCCAGCCTGTCAGGGCCCTCATTCAACCTTGGCTTCAGATCAGAACTCACTTCTACATGATCCTAAGATGGGACCTTCCAGCACCATCCTTTGTCACCCATTTCAGAATAAATAGTAGAGAAGGAGCCAGGCCCACTCCCAGAACTTACACAGAGGTGCCTGCCACAAGGTTTTGAAAGCTACTAGTCTTCAGGAGGGGAATGCATCCGTCCCTCAGCATCTCTCTCTCTGATGCAAAAATCTCAGCCAGAGTCCTGAAGCTGGAAAAAACTAGGTCCAGGGGCTTTCTAAATAACAGGGAAAAACCAGTGTTTGCCCAGGGTGGCCAGGGGCAGGGGTGGCCTTGGCAAGGTAATGAGAGAATGTGCTTCCAGAAATGGGAATGTGCTATACAGTGTCTGGGCTGCTGGGTATACTTTGCTCAGATTCATCAAGTTGGGCCTGTAGGAGTTTTATATTTTACCAATAAAGTTAATACCTCCATTCAAACAAGGGCTCAATATGGTGTGGCAGTTTCTCTCTCCTGAAAACCAGTCTCAGATGGACAGGTGAGGCTCTGTGTTCCTAGGAGTCGTCAAGATCCCAGGCTGGCAAGAAAACTTTCACCAGCTCATTGTCATCATCTGAGGATCCAAAGGTGGGTCGCTAAACCCCAGCGACAGCCAGTGAAAAGGAGGAAATTCAAGGAAGGCACATAGATGTTTTCAGAGGCACGCCCAGAGGCAATGCCCACAACTTCCCTTCACTGTCAAATGAACCGTTACTCTCCTGCTGGACAATGGTTGAATGGCTTTCGGTGGGAGTTGCTAGCAACTCCCACAGTGGCTACACTAATTCACACTCCCACGAGCGCAACGGTCCCTTTTTCCCACACTTTCATCAGTATTTATTATTTTGTTGTATTCTTGAAGAAAGCCACCTCACTCTGACTAGAGTGAAATGAACTCTCAATTTTTTTTATTATTACTTGATTTACATGTATGTGTCTGTGTGAATGTATGGCAATCATGTGCTGGTGCCAGTGGAGGCCAGAAGACATAAGACATGGAACTGGAGTCCCTGGTAATTGTGAGTGGCCCAACGTGGGTACAGGGAACAGAGCTCGAGTCCTCTGGGAGAGCAGTGAGACTTCTTAAGCAATGAGTCTTCTCCCCAGCACCCCAGCATAGTCTTCATATGCATTTCCCTAATGACTTCGAGATTTTTTTTCATACAATTATTGACAATTTGAACTTCTCTATGATCTGTCTGTTCAGTTCCTTGGCCCATTTCTTGATTGAATTACTATATGATTTAGTGGAAAGTTGGTTTTTGTTGTTTTGCTTTTTGAGCTTTTTATATATTCTGGCTGTTAATCAACTATCAGATAGATAGACAGCAGATTTTCTGATTGTATTCTCTTTGCTCTGTTAATTGATGTTGTAAAGATGTTTTTAATTGGCTGAGGCCCATGGTCAAGTCTTGCTATAGTTCCCTGAAAATTTGGAGCACTGCTCAGGGAAGATGTTGCCTATTCCTAAATCTTGAAAGGTTTTCCTATGTTGTGGGGAGGAGATTGAATCTTTAATGTGCTGATATCCAGTTTCACCAAACATCACATTTGGTTTCTAGCCAGTGTATGATTTTGGCAGCTACGTCCACAGTCAGGTTACTGTAGAGGCATGATTTTCTCTCTGGGCCCTCTACTCTATTAATCCTGTCTGTGTTTATGTCAGCATTACGCTGCTTTTATATACCATGATATACTTTGAAACTGGGTATGGTGATATAGTTTCTTTTGCTCAGGCTTGTGTAGTCAGAAGTTTTCCTGTATCCTGCAACTGCTTGGTCCCAAATAAACACAGAGAGCATTTTATATTAATTACAAACTGTTTGGTCTATGGCTCAGGCTTATTGCTAGCTAGCTCTTACATCTCTCTCTCTCTCCTTGGATTTCCCACCTGACTATAAGTTGTCTTACCATATGCCTAAACAGCTTCTTTATTAACCAATGGATTCAATATATATTCACAGCGTACAGAAAGACATCCCACATCAGGCTTGCTTTGGCTACTGGGTCTTGATTATATTGGTGGGTCTATGTCTCTTCTTGTATCATTGGGTTTATCTAATGTGACAGGACTTCAATAATATATGGCACACATATATTTACAGTAGTTATATCTTCCTGGTAGGTTATTCCCTTTATAGATGTATAGCAGCCTCTGAGTCTCTCCTGATTTCGACTTAGAATACACTTTGATGGGTAGGTATAAGCCACTCTATCTTGCTTTTGAATTCACTCTGTGTGGAATATAGTTTCCAATCCTCTCACTTTCAGTTTGTATGACAGGAACCTAAGTTTCTTGCAGGAAACAAGTTGTTGAGTTTTGTTTTTCAATCCAGCTAGCCATGGAATCTTTAATCACAGAATTAGTTCCATTTAAATGATGATTATGGAACTCATCTGTGTTGCTGTCATGAGTAGTGTATCCATTTTTTTTACTGATGTATAGAATTCCAGGATATGAAAGCCATGTGTTGTTTTTCTTTTTGTGTTCACTTCTTGGCAATTAGGAACATAGTGACTACTTACTGTGTCTCGGAGGCTGGAGAGATGGCTCAGAGGTTAAGAGCACTGACTGTTCTTCCAGAGCCTGAGTTCAATTCCCAGCATCCACATGGCAGCTCATAACCATCTAGAGTAACATCTGGTACCCTCTCTGTATACTGTATACATAATAAATAAATAAATAAATAAATCCTTTAAAAAAATCTCTCTCAACTAATTCCTGGAAGTAGATATGCCATGTTATAATAGCACAATATAGCATAATATAGGTGTGTGTCACACTTAATTAAAAACTGTTACACAGTGTTCCCAACATTCTCTCCAGCCATGCATGAGATCATCAGTTGCTCTGCATCCAGCACTGGGCATCACCACTCACTTCTTTTCTATTATAGCCAATTAATGCAATAGTAAGAACTCATTTGATTTTTAGGATGCTATTAAAGCAGTCTGATCTTTACCCTAACACAAGAGAGGGTGGAAAGGAATGTGCTTGGTGAACTGTAATCATTATGGTGATATATTTTATATTTAACAAAACCAGTCTGGAATATCAGACAACAGATCCACCCACAGTCAAGCCAGAAGGGTTAGAGAGTAGTAACTCACACCTTTAATCCCATAACTCCAGAGACAGAGAGATCTTTCTGTGTTTCTGTGAGTTTAAGGCCTAACTAGCAAACAGTAGTAGCTCACACCTTTAATCCTAACTCTAGAATATGATGCAGAGTTGACCCCAGAAGTGAAACAACTGTTCAAAGAAGATATTTAAGGAGGCATAGGCAGAAGGTATGGTATTCTGTATAAGTGACTAGCCAGGCAGAGGACGCTGGAAGATAGCATTTACCCTGAGAAGTTGGCTGGGTGAGAGTTGACTGTGGCCTGTTTCCTCTCTCTGATATTCCAACCTTTTCCCCAATATCTGGCTCTGAGTTTTCATTTAATAACAAGTAGAATTCATGTTTCAAATCATTTCTTTTTCCCATTCAGCCTAGCCATGGGACCCATGAGGAGACCTGGGCAAGTAACCCTAGTTAAGTCTTCATAACAGCAGGATGGAGGGAGCCAACAAATAGCTCTGTGCTGTTTGCCAGATGCTTTATGTACATCACTTTATTTCATTCTCGCAGCAGCTCCAGGGGACTTATACATTTATTTATTTACTTTTAAAGAAAGAGACCTAGAGGAGTGGGAAAAAATGTTCCTGATGTCAACCAGCAAAATAGAAGGCCAGGCGGTGAGCCTGGCAGTCTGAACCTGGCATTTCACCGTGCCCTGTGCCAGGAAAAAGCTCTGGCAAATACTGAGTGAGCAATGCTAGTGGCCAGCACAAAGCCCACCATCATGTTTTCTCTGTGGCAAGCATTTAAGACAGAGCCACAACACACTCCTACCAGTGAGTCCTGTGGAGTTTGTAAGGCTTTGGCCCTGCTAATTAACAGCTATCAGCTCAGGGCATGGTAACCTGTGCTGGGATGTGCAGGAAACAAAGGTCGTTACCCACAAGGAGCTTTCTATGTGATAGTTTGCAGATACTCTGTGTTCCAGATACTCTGGATTCATGCAGAACATGCAGAATATCCTCAGAGATCGCAGAGAAAGCACAGAGTAAGGCATCACAGGGGGCAGGAAAGATCCTAGAGAATGTGGCATTGACCAAGTAAAAATCAAGTGAGTTTTAAGAGCTAGAAAGGTGGCAGACACACACTCGCCAGCTTGTGTGTGGCTGTGGAAGGGTGGTGAAAGCCAGTAGCCTTTTGTTACTCCACTGGAGAGCACCCAGGAGCCCTTTGATGAGGCACTCAGTCTCCAGTTTGGAGCTGGTGACCAACTCATTTATCATCTGGGAAAGCTGCTGCCTCTTATTTAAACTACTGTGATTCCCCCAGGGAAACCCTGTACATCCAAGGAGAGAGCTTCCCACAATCCACTTCACCTGAAGCTCACCAGGCTGGCCCTGCTCTGTTGAGATAGGTTCCTGGGGAAATAGTCCTGGCCAGAAAAGCAGATGAATTATGTTTGTTTTGGTTTTGGTTTTTTATCAAGATTGGTTCTTCAATTGCCAAATTGGGTTGTTTAAGGTTTTTGTTGATATTCTTTTTGTCCAGTAGAACTTTTGATGATGATGATGGAATATTCTGTAATCCACTCTGCTCAGTATGACAACCACTCCTTCCAAAGTAGCTATTATATATTTCAGACATAGTGAGTACCATGGAGAGACTGATTTAAGCACTGGCTAATTTACATGGCAGCATGTGGCTAGTGGCCACTGGTGTGGACTATTTGCTTAACCAGACAAAGATGTGTTACTTTTGTTCATGCCGCATTTGTTTAACCATGTGAGGATGTGTATTTAATTATGTAATGTTTCACATCTGTAGTGTTGCATCTATTCCTCTTTATCTGCCTAAGGCACCTGATTGGTCTAATAAAGAGCTGAACAGCCAATAGCTAGGCAGAGAAAGAATAAGTGTGGCTGGCAAGCAGAGAGAATAAATAGGAGGAGAAATTAGCTGGAAGAGGGAACAAGGGAGATGTCCAGGGCCAGAAGCCAGGCAGCAGCAGCCAGCACACATGAGAAGCAATGAATGTAAAATAGACAGAAGGAAAGAAAAGTCAAAAGCCCCAAGGCAAACGTAAAGAGAAACAGGTTAATTTAAGTTAAAAAAAAAAAAAAAAAAAAAAAAAAAAAAAAAAAAAAAAAAAAAAAAAAAAAAAAAAAAAAAAAAAAAAAAAAAAAAAAAAAAAAAAAAAAAAAAAAAAAAAAAAAAAAAAAAAAAAAAAAAAAAAAAAAAAAAAAAAAAAAAAAAAAAAAAAAAAAAAAAAAAAAAAAAAAAAAAAAAAAAAAAAAAAAAA
>PVIH01001152.1:96657-119940 GCA_004025045.1 Sigmodon hispidus | reverse complement strand
GAAATGAGCCTAATCGGGGTCAACCACTCAAAACTAATAATAAGTCTCCATGTCATGGTTTGGGAGCTGGTTGGTGACCTAAGAGAAAAAGTCACCATCTTGGATAGGGCGGGGCTGGAGGATCTTGGGTGGAGGACAGAAATGCATCCCTGAGTCCACACATGAACAGGTTCTCAATGCTTACGTGACGTTTTCAGGACCCTAGTGACACATAGCAGGGGAATGGAGAGCAGGCTAACAACAGGCACCCCCTCAATACGAGGCCTAATGTTCTCCACAGCCTGGGAGTTCATTACCAGAATCAGATGGTCAGCCAACTTGGATGTGGGAAGAAATGGGCGCCGGTGAAAGCTGTAAGTACATTGCAAAGTGCCTGCTTTTATCATTGCCATCTTAAGCAACGCTCCACCTTCTTCCCTCCAAAGACTATCAAGTTTCATCATTCATTTTTTATAGGTACAAACACTTTTTTAAAATTAGGAATAATAATGACTTCTTTTCCTTGAGGCATTGTGTGGCACTTCCTTAGCCTAAGTGACTGTGCCCATCAACACCTCATGCTGGGAGTTACGGAGACCATTTGTATTTGACGTGTCTGAAGCTAATTGGGCTCAGGAGTGGTACATCCCATGACATCTCCTAATGCTCTGAGCCCATCTTTTGGAACACAGTGAACTGACATCCCAGACACCCAAACATACAAAAGGTAGCTCAGCTGTGACTTCAGGGTCGTGAGCTGACTGGGAGACCTGGGCAGGAACTCATGGGCTCTTTCACCTGGACACTTTCCAGGGGTGACTCTGCAGACAGCCTTTAGTAGCTCCCAGGCATCAGTTAGCACTCACAAGCTAGCTTCCAGGAAAGGGGTGGGAATGGGAATAACCATGAATCTCCTGGCTGGGTGAGTTCTATAGTGGAGCCACAGTCACACGGTTACCTGAGCAACCTGAAGCCGGTTGATACACATGGATTTTTCTAACCCCGTGATAAGGATTGTAATCGTAGCCACCTGTGACTCTTTTCAGACGCCTTGGGGAAGCTGTGTGACCTGCAGCCAGCCTTCCTAATTCTGCTCCCATTCATTTCCCTTTCCCCCATTCTGTCAGACCTTTCCAAGCTACACTGACACACTCATTCCATAGACTCTTTCCTTCCTCGCCTCTTTTTAAATTTGTTCCTGATTGCTCATTCCAAAACCCAAAACTGTTTTCTATATGTAGATTCTTTCTTGAAAGGGCTGGGAGGCAGGAGAAGAAAAAACCCTAAGTAATGCTGGGCCCTGTTTGGGTCACTTCAGATTCGAACTGTAACACCCAGTCTGTGGCAGTCAGGAACAGCCGACGAGCAGGGTGGTGCCCCAGGGACCCTCAGACATTTGGTTAACGTGTGCACCTGGAAGCACCTCTGGCCCTGGTGCTAACACAGCCCTTATTCATGTCCTTGGAGTCCAAAACAGAGCTTTTACAGCGGTCTCTTGCTGACAAGCTCCAAAACATTCCAGCACAGAGCCCTGAGGTGGCCGCTTAGGGACCCAATGAGGTGCTCTCTCTTAGCTGTGGCAATAGGAATAGATTAATACAACATGCTGCATGAAGCACAAAAGGGCCTACTTGAAGGAAAAGGGGTTAAATGTTAAAGTATGCTATGCTGGGGTTGGAAGAAGGTAGCCATGAACGTCCGTGTACAAAATCTTATGTGTCACCAGGGCTTTCAAGCAAGCTATGGAGTTGAGGGAATCAGCCAGCTGAAGTCTGGGTGGTGTGTCTGAGGGGTGCTGAGGAATGAGTAGAATAGGAAAAATGAAGACTGACAGACATGGTACCCGGGGCCTGGAAGGCTCTGAACTTTTCCCTGAGGACCTTGAGAAAGCCAGTAGAGGACTCTGACTCATACCAAATCTTCTGTTTCACCTCAAAGGGTCATCAGAGATGACAAAGAGGGTGAAAAGCCAAGAGAGAAGATGAGAAGAAGGAAAAGGATGGAGACATCCTCAGAGGAAGGGAACTTCAGTGAGCAGAGAAGGTGAGTGTGAGGGGCCCTGATGCCTGAGCAGTGATGGTTCATACCAAGAAGAGGTGGCCGTCAGGTACCCACACCCCTGTCCCGTGATCGCTGGTATGCACTTACCTAGCACTCCCTGTGACATCCAAGGAGGGGAGGATTGTCACACCTCATCATCTGTTCTCCCACCCTCAACTCCCACCCCACCCGCAGCTCTCCATAATTTGGCTTTCACCCCAGAAACTACTCAAACAGCGTGTTTGATTACCAAAGATCTGAATTGCCTAACTCCTCTTCAGCCTTCAAAATCTCCCAGTCTAGGACCTCATTGCGCAACGGTATTGCATCTGACTCCAAAATCTCCCAGTGTATGTTTTAACAGACTCATGGCTCTGAAAATGTGGACCAAGCTCTAGAAACCTCAGCCTCAACCTGGGGCTGACTAGAACCACAGTCAGAGCCCAACCCATGGAATCAGTCTGTGCCTTAGCAAGAAGCTATAGTCTGAGGGCCATACTTCTAGCTAGCTGCTCATATTTAGGGAAGGACTTTACTTTATCACATTGAGGAGGAAGGGATGCTATCTTTCTACAGAAGGCCGCCTCCCAAACCTCCGTGACGACCCAGCAATGGACACAAGGGTTTTAACTCTGGGGTTTTTCAAGGCAGATCCTAATGAGTGAGGAAGGCCGATAGAGAAGAACAGCCAAGCACCACAGGATGGAAGTATGTCTCTGACTGGGTTTGAGTTGGGATTTCCTAGTCATAGGCAGCCTCATCCAAAATTTATTTGGGGCTAGGCAGGTGGTTTAGTTGGTAAGGTGTTGGCCATGCAAGCCTAAGGACCTGAGTTTGTATCCTAGCACCCACATAAAAGCCAAGTAGCAATAGTGCATGTCTACAATCCCAGCTCTGGAGAGGTGAGAGAGCTCAGGTCCAGCCAGTCTAGCTGAATTGGTGAACTCTAGGTTCAATGAGAGAGCCTGCCTCAAAAACTACAGTGTAGACCTACTGAGGAAGATGTGTGATATCAACCTCCAGCCTCTACATACATGTGCACTTTCATGTATAGACATATATGTGCACACACAAATTGATATGAAATGAGTGAGATATGGCTGTCTGAAGAGTTATACTGGATATGGGGAATCTGGACAACTTTAAGGCCAACAGAACAGGAGAGATGGGGGTGGGGCTGCCTCTGGGTGAACAGCTGACAGAGTGCTAGAGATGCTGAGACATTGCCCTGTATTTCATTTATTTGTTTGTTTAATCTCATTCTGCCAAGTTTTATCAAGGGGGCTGCCCAAGCAGGAAGCACTAGCCTGCTCCTTGGTTCAGAACAAGCCCCACCTATCAGAGAAGGCTAAATGACTCAAAGACAATCTGTTGCTTGGAAGGGTTTAAATAATGGAAGCGGAGAGCAATCAGCATCACCTCAGACAGTATCATAGTGCACACTGTCACACGAGTGGGCTCACAAACCCACTTTCTTCTGTTGCTTTCAGCTCTTTCTCACTCCCTCACAGCCAGAGCCTGACAGGCACAAACACCCTCTTTCTGAAGCATCTCCCTGTGCCTCAGGACCACACCATCTTCTCTGTTCCCTCATTGCTGACCACGATTCCTCTGACCTCTGCCCTGGTCCATCTTTCCTTCCTTTGAACTTGTACTTGTGGTGTCTTTGGTTGTTTTTCAAGTCCCTTTTTAGTTTATAACGTTTTCTTTCAAGAGTTTTATGTTCCCCCAGTGTGGTGGCACATGCCTTTAATCCCATCGCTTGGGAGACAGAGCCAGACAGACCTCTGAATTTGAGACCCACCTGTCTAGACAGCAAGTTTCAGGCCAGCCAAGGCTACTGTGGTGGTTTGAATGGGAATGGCTCCATAGGCTCATACATTTGCATGCTTAGTTCCCAGTTGTTGAGCTATTTGGAAAGATTAGGAAGTGTGTTCTTGCTGGAGGAGGTGAGTGAGTGCTTGTTGGGGCAGGTGGGTGGGCTTTGAGATTTCAGAAGATGTGAGCTTCTGAAATCTCAAAGCCCACCATCATCTCTCCCCCTCCGTCTGCTCCCTTTGGATCAGAATGTAACACTCTCAGCTACTTCCTCAGCACCAGGCCTGCTTTTATGCTACCATACTCCCCCACCATGATGATCACGGATTCGCCCTCTGAAACTGTAAGCAAGGCCCCAATTAAATGCTTCTTTTTTTTAAAGAGTTACCTTCACAGCAATAGAGCATTGACAAAGACAGCCACATAGTGAGACCTCACAAAAGCAAGTCAAAACAAAGAAACAAAACGCATCTTAGGCTTTACTGACTGAGCTAGCTGGGATCCATCCACGCTCTCTTTTCAAATATGTCATCACTATGGCTTTGTGGTAGGCACTGTTATCTCTAAGGTACTTCTCTGACATGGGGCAGATCTGTGTTTAGTGGAGGCTGGCGTACAGACCAGCAGTCCATAACTCAGTCTCACACGTCAGACCTGAACGAATCAGCCTTCTCCATGAACATGCTCTTCTCATTTCTAGTTTGGAAACTGTGCTCATTCTGATGATGTCACCATCTTCCCCGTCACAAGCACACAACCTAATCTCCTTCCATTTTGTCCTCTTATCTAACTCTGGCATTTAATCTATCACAGAGCATTTTGATTCTATTTTCATGGGTTTTTTTTTTCAAATCTTTCAAAGTATTTTTGTTCACTTGTATGTATGTTTGTGTGCATGTATGCACATGTGTGCAAGTTCCCAGCAGATTCCTTAAAGCTGGAGTTGCAGCACATTGAGCTGTCCAATATGGATGCCGGGAACTGAACCCAGGTCCCCTGTAGGAGCAGCAAGCATTCTTAATTTCTGAGCCATCTCTCCAGTTCCTCCAGTCGATTGTTCTGTTTTCTACTATGCCTGCCTTTGCACTTGTTAATACTAGTTGAGGTCTCCATTGCTTTTATTAAGTTTTATTTGTTTGTTTAGGGGTTTTCTATTGTTTGTTTGCTTGTTGTTTTAGACAGAGTCTTCTGTATCCTGGGCTGGCTTTGAACTTGCTGTATAGCTGAGGATGGCTTTGAACTCCTGATCTTCCTGAGTGCTGGGCTCACAGGTCGAGGCACCATGCCTAGTTTTTCTTCCTCTCTTTTACACCTGTCTATTTCCAGATCTATAGTGGAGGCCACAATACTGACAGTAGCCCTTCAGCCCATCTCTGTGGAAGGTCCTGAGCCAAAAGGAGCCCTCAAGGAGCCGAGGATTGCCTTTCCCAGCTCTATCATCCCAAAGCAGTCAGGCTTGGGCACTTTGCTGTTTGTAAGAACTGTCTAGCTCACAAGTCCCTGCTTATTCCACACCTAGACACCCATGAACAAGTCAAGAGCCAAAGACCCTCTGTGCCCACGTCCTTTGAGGAGTAACTGCCACCATCCAAGAGAGGAGAATGAAGCCTGAATTACTGAGCAATTGAGGTACACCTTTGGGATAGAGCTAAGTCTCTGGAAGTAAGCAGGGTCTGCTTGGTGCAAACCTTGCCTTTCTGGTTTGCAGTTCTGGCACCTGCTCACTCCTTCCAACCGCCACATGACTCAGCTTTGAGCATGACAGGCTCCCACTGCTCCCTCCCACCTATCTCCCCCACCACAAGAACTCTTTACCTTCTCGCTCAGCCTGATGCTGACAGCTATCATTTTCAAACTGTTCTCCAGGCCTTTCTTCAAGTTAAGGCTCTGCACTTTTCTAGCTTCTTTTTGCTACTGTGCTAGAGAGGAGGCAACAGAGCGGAAGGAAGAAGTCCAGCTTTGTATGCTAGTCTCTCTCTCTCTCTCTCTCTCTCTCTCTCTCTCTCTCTCTCTCGTGTGTGTGTGTGTGTGTGTGTGTGTGTGTGTGTGTGTGTGTGTGTGTGTCCATCCTCCTCACAGAACTGAAGGGGTGGGTAACTCCCTGGAGATGCACTCATATTTTTCTATATCTGCTACTCCCATCAACTATTTCATTTGCACACTGTAAATATTCTCAGGCTGTCAAGGATTATGAAATCCAGAATGGAAGAACTAGCTGAAAAGTTAAGATACTGATCCCATCTCCTACTCCACCTGTGACTTGTTTCTCTGGTCCTTCAGCCTCCCCAGGCATCCACAGTCCTCTCCATCCTCACCTACTTCTGCATCCATCAGATCAATTACGTGGTAGGTTAGAGGATTGATTCCCAGCGTCAGAGAGTAGAATGAGGTGGGTGGAAGTGCAGGGAAACAGATCTGATCAAAACCTGGAAGACATTCCTGCTGCCACAGTCCATTCTAGAGTCTTCACTTGTGTATATTGGAGAGAGAGGGTTGTGTGCCTTTGTGTACAGGTACTAAAGGCCAGAGGATGACACTGGGTAACCGCTATCTATCACTCTGAACCCTGTCCCTTGAGACAGACTTCCTCACTGAACCAGAAACCCACTTTTTTTTTTTTTCTTTTTTTTTTACTAAGCTGGCTGGCCACCAAGCCTCGGTGATTCTCCTGTCTCTGCTCCCCACAGTGAATGCTGGGATTCTGCACACACAAAGGCTATGTAAAAATAAACATGGATGCTGGGATCTGAATGCAGGTCCTCAAACCCCAGCAAGGGCTTCATTCACTGAGCTGCCTGCCCAGCCTCTCTAGAATCTTAACCAATAAGAGAGTCCTCTTCTCTAGGAAGCATTCAGGTCAGACTGGTTACCTCTAGGCTGTCCTGCAGGAGAAGCACTGGCCCTGGCCTATAATGGTCGATTTCATATCTCCATGGATGGAGAATGGCTTTGGGGGAACCTGGTGAGATGTTCCATATTCTGCCTTCCTTTTCTTTCTCGTGTCTTATTGGCCCAGGGCTGAGAGATGGTTTCTGAGATTTTACCTGATCTCTGGCATCATAAAATGGCCTTACCATTTCCAGAAGCACCTTGAGTCAGGAGTTTCCATGTCTACAAGTTTGCTTGTGGAAGGCACAGGCCCTACCTGCTTGGATCTCATAGGCAGACTGCAGTAGATACCACTCCTCTGGATGTGGATGCCTCTGGATCTGCTCCTCAGCCCAGCAGGCTGAATGTTCTGAGCTGTGGACTCTGATGAAAAGAAACAGTTCCCAATGCCCTTCAAAGCCTGCTCATAGGTTCAGAGATAAGACCAGGCCTCTCCTTCTACCCCATTCTAGGGCCTTTGAAACAGAAATCCTACCTCCACCCGATGACCCTACTTCTGTTTCAGATGTTGAAAGAATCTGTTCTATCTCATTGGAACCTGCTGATTCTAGCTGGGCTACTCTGACCAGCAGTAGCTGCTTCCCCATGTGATCAGCCTCCTGTTCCTCTCCTCCCCATATGCTCTTGACAGCATCTGCTTGTCCATCTTCCATGCCCAGATGCTCTTCTTCTATAACTTAGAGAGTAGAAAAGATTTCTGATAGAGAAACTCCAGAAAAGATGGAATATCTTCTGTGAGGCTGGTCGAATTATCAGAAATTCTTAAGGGCCCCAGCTGGGGTGCCACATGTTGCTGGTGGAATTGAGATTTCTTTTCAGATTCTTAGCTTCATTAATAAGAAAATTTAAGAATAGACTCCGAAGGATGTTTAAAGATAATGTGATTTGTGTCTAAGTGAAGACCAGCAGGATGGCAGAGCTCAAAGCCCAGCATCTGCCTGACAGAGGGAGATAGAAGGGAGAGAGAAGGCGGTGACTTTCTGAATCAGACATGACTGTTCAGCAAGAAGACACATGGCAAAGGGGAAATAGCTTCAGAGAAAGAGTAAAAAGGCCAAGGAACTAAAGAAAGGACTTTCGGTCTCCAAACAGCATCAGAAAGATGATGTTAGAACTTAGATAAGCAGACTAACCTCACAGAACCTCATAGCAGACCTACATATTGACTATACAGACAGCAAAGACTCTGGGGGAAAAACGTACGTTGTTTATCACATTGAGGGAATAATTATTCTATCCCTATAGCACAGCATTTGCATGAATCTGCCTTCCTGAAGGGTGTCCCTGTGATGGCTAAAGGAACTCTATTTTATGCCAGGCATCCATGTTGGTACCCACCAACCATTTGTCTCTGACTCTAGTCCCTGGAAGATAAGTTCCCAGTAACCCTGACTCAGTACTCCCATCCAGAAATGTACAGCCATGACCATCTCCTTATTATGATGATTAACTGCTTATTTTGCGTCTATAACTTGCTTTCAAGACACCCAAGAATTATTCGGGACCACTTAATTCAGCAGAATAGAACAGGATTTGCTTGATTGTGTAGATATTGAAGGTCTTCTTGTGACTTTCACCTTAAAAATCCTTCGCTCACTCCCCCCTCCTTTTCTCATGGCAGTTTCAAGACTAGCTCAGAAATTGTTGTCCTGTAAGTAGCTAATCAATAAATTTTTAATTATAATTGGATCGAGTCTACAGCTTTCCCCAGGGGTCCCAAACTCCATAACAGGTCCTTGATCAGGTAATTGACAGATTAATTCTATGTTTTTAGCAGCTTGGAATGTTAGGTCTCTACCTAGGCCAGGCATAGGTTCCATTTTATTGATCGGGGGAAACAGCTTTGCCTTAATGGGTCTCCAGTGTTCTCATAATGTTATGAAGAGGTTTTGTGACCAGTTTGGCATGGGAGTGAACAGGGAAGACAAAAGCCCAAGCTGAAGGAAACCACTCATGGATGCCTGAACACTGTGTTACTCACTGATCTACAGCTCAAGAGATTGTGGCTTGGGGTGGGGCCACCTTTCATGGTTTGGAGTTGGGGGAGGGGGGCTCTTTTTTACCTTTCTTGGAACTAGCTCTCTGACTAATAATAGTCAGAGAACTAGATGTGTTGGGAACATCTGTGGGACAGTTCCAGATGTTGATGTGCTCTTGATAGGCATCACAAAGAATGAGCAAGAGGGGGCTGGAGAGATGGCTCAGAGGTTAAGAGCACTGACTGTTCTTCCAGAGGACCTGAGTTCAATTCCCAGCAAAACCACATGGTGGCTCACAACCATCTATGATGAGGTCTGGTACCCTCTTCTGTAAAACTGTATGCATGATAAATAAATAAATCTTTAAAAAAAAAAAAAGAATGAGCAAGAGGGATGGACTGAGATGCAGAATCAGGATGAGTATGATGGAGTCAGACAGTAGAGTCCTGTAGAGCATCATCTCCTTTGAGACCCGAGAGGAAGCCAGGAACAGCATGACCTGTTCTTCCAAAGCCTTCAGGTGCATGGTGAGCTCCATCATTATTAAGGGCAGTAATGTCCTTTAATCAGTCAGTTTATTTAAATGTTAATCTCAGTAAGTAATAGTCAAAGAAATACCTAGAATAATGTTTGACCAAGCATTCAGATATTTGGTAACCATTCAAACTGACACATAAAAGTAATCATAAGATAGGGCAGGAGCAATTCTAGAGTCCAGGCAGAGAGAAAGAAATGAATAGTACCTTCTGGTTTAGAGTATATGGTGGGGGGTGTATAAAAAATAACAAGTCAAATAAAAATGGCATGAGGGAAGTAATATTAGAGCTGACCCTTGGAGAACTGAGCAAATTTTAAGTGAGATGGGAGGAAAAGACAGAACAGGAGGGGGTATTGTGAACAAAGAAATTGAGGCCCTGGCTATTGCAGTGTGGCTAAGCTGGTAGTGTCTGTTTAGCATGCAGAGTCCCTGGGGTTGGACTGACAGCATCATACTCTGATCAGTTCAAGTCATCCTCAGCTACAAGGGGAATCTGAGACGAGCTGAGACTACCTGAGGCCTTGTCTCAGGAAGAAAAAGAAAGGGGAGAAGGAGAAAGAAGAGGTAGGGGAGGACAAAGGAGGAGAGAAAGAGGAGGAGGAGAAGAGATTATTTACATGTAGGCAAGAGTGGATAAAATAGGCAATATCCCAGGCCCTGCTCTTGAAAAGCCAACTCTGGGGTAGAGAGAGGCATAGAGAATGTACATTGGGTGTGTTACCCTAATCAGTATCTGGGGAAGCTGAAGTAGAGGTTCTAGGATGGGCAGAAGAAGAAGCTAGGTATAGGTGGACATTTTTCCCACCCACCAGTTCTCAAATAACTAACACAGAGACTGAATATTAACTATAAATGCCTGGCCAATAGCTCAGGCTTGTTACTAGCTAACTCTTACATCTTAAATTAACCCATTTTTTTTTTATCTATGCCTTGCCATTTGGCTTAGTACCTTTTCTCAATACTACATGCCCATATTGTGTCTCTCTCTGCATCTGCTGGCAACTCTAGATTCTGCCTTTCTTCCTCTCAGCATTTTCAGTCTGGCTCTCTCACCTAAACGTATCCTGTTCACAACTAGCCAGTCAGCTTCTTTATTAAACCACTCTCTTAGAACATATATTCACACAGTGTAAAGGAATATCCCACAGTTGGCTCAGATGCAGTCTCAACAAAGACCTCACCCCAGGGAACTTTGTAGTCACAGCTAGGTGAGGTGTGTACTGAATTTGTGTGGTTTTCATAACAACCCTACAAAAAGAGTATCATATCCTCCTTTGTGGGATGAATAAACTCAGTATTAGAGAGAGATTAATAATTTCTCCAAGCATACACAGCTGGCAAGCTATGATAATGAGAGACAAGAAAGAGAGTCAGACAATCCAGGTCTCTGTGATAGGAAAACCAGCTTCCTCCCACCATCCCTCCTCCTCTCCTCCTTTCTCTCTTTCTTTCCTTTTTCTTTTCCTTGCAGGAGAGCATGTTTACAGGTAGAAGAAGAGTGATTATTGATGAGCAATTAGCAGAAGGGTGATTATGGAGCAGACAGCAGGAGGAGATGAGCTATCAGCTGGTGGAGGGACTAAGGAGATGCCAAGGCAGTGCAAGTCTATCCATGACCTCTGAACCTCTTGGGAGGGTCGATGCTGGCCCCTTCTAGAAGGAGAAACTTGGACAGCTGCTGGGGACAGAGAGAATTGAGGGCATTTTTGCTGCTGCTAGGACCAGCCGTGAGCACTAGCTCAGGAGTCAGTTACAGGCACTTCTGTAGCAAAGGCTTGAAGATGCACTTGCTTGGGGAAGACTGCTCTGAAAATCCATGAGGCCAGTTCTGGTTCTGTTTGCAACCCTTTAATGGTGGGCTTTCCAGGTCACTCTTGGGATTTCTGCTGCCTGATGACAGAGACTCAGTCTCCTAAGTGTAGGAGGTGAAGGTGCACTTGGCTGGAGTCTCCCTGTGTCTCTTGGGGAAAGCTCAGTGCATTGCTAAAGATATTACCCCTGCAATGAGCAGAAAAACCCTATGGATCTTAGGAGCAAGATCTATGTGAACTGATTAGCCAGAGACTCTGTGATATTGACAGATATTGTGCCTTCTGTCTGTCTCTTATCACACATTCTAGTTACAAAAACACCCGTGGTACTGCTGATCACCACCTGGGTCTCCAGCTAGCTCCAATGCTGAAGACTTCCTGCAGGCTGTACACTCCATCACAGTGGGAGAACCCAGACACATCCGGAGCAGCCTGGCTTACTGGCTGCCATAGCTCATTCTCTGCCCTCTCTAAGGATCTGGGATTTATTTAGCCCGTTTCCGTGGCAGCGCTGGTGGCAGCAGCAGCATCTGCTTCCCCATGAGTCTGAATGAGTCACGGCCACCCACGCTAACCCTTGGCACAGCACAACCCTGCTGGGGACCACTGATAATAAGACAGGGGCAGATGCCATGCACCTTCTACTGCCCTGAGGCTTGCTGCCCTGGGTCAGACCCCATAGGGACTTACCTACCCAGAAGCCTCAAATGCTCTCCAAGAGCCATCTGATTTGCTTCATCCGACTTCACAGTGGTTTACCTTGGCCACTGGCAGCAGCTGCAAGGCATCTTGGGAGAGGGCTGCCCGTGGGAGTCCTGTTCTCTTACCCTCTAAGTTTGATACTGCAAAGAAGGTCTCTCTCCACAGCTAGCTCCAAATCCTTATTGACATCTGGGGCCGCTGGCTCTCAGTCTAGGACTTCCCCTCTGACGTCATCAGTCCTTTCTCACTGGGCACCAGCCTTTCAAAGTGGATTTTTTTTTTCCTTCTCAGATTTTCCTCTTTAAGATGTACCTTCCCTCATCCTTCTTGTTGTGGTAATCTGAAGGAAAAAAAAAATTTAGTTTGCCCTGTACCATCAGTAGCTAAAGAAACTTAAGGCTATTCTTAGAGATGTGTTCCTCTTGACTTCTTGGCAGGAAAGCATCGCCTGGGAACTTGCTAGAATCTACATTCCCCACATTACCATAAATGAACCATATCGAAAACTCCAGGGTACCATAACAATTTGAAAATAAGTTCTCAGGGTAACTCGGCAGTACTGCAGAGTCTGTGGTCTCTATTCCAAAGAAAAGGTCTGCACCCACACCTTCTCCATCACAGAAATGTGGTCCATGCTTCTGGGTAGCTGCAATATCTCTGTTGGAGGTGAGGCACACTGAAGGAGCTTGGGAGTCAAAGGCTCAATTTGCTCTAACTCTGGGGCCTAGAATCCTCTCATATATTTTTCCAGATTATCCGAAACTGTGGGTAGAGACTGATATGGAAAGAAACTGGTGTGAATTTTCATATATGGAAAACGCAGCACTATCTCACCTGTTGTGGAGAGGACTTTGAGGCTAAAAGAAAACCCTCATTGGAAGCTGAAGGGAGTCAGCTAAATGCCTGGATGTGAATCCCAACACGTTACTTCCATTTCATTGGACGGAATCAGTCTCGGACCTTCTTACCTTTGGGGACCAGAAAACTCAAAGGAGAGAAGGAACAGTGATGGGCACTGAGGCTTTACTACCACTGGTAGTGTTCATGTGTAAGTGTGTGTGTGGGGGAGTATGCATGTGCACGTGTTTGTGTTTCCCCTACCTTTTTACTTGGTTTAGAAGCACTCACTGAACCATGGAGTTTCAGCTAGACCTGCTGTCCAGCAATCCCCAGGAATTCTCTTGCCTTCCTTCTCAGCACCGGGATTGCAGGTGCGTTATGCAAAACTGGCTTTTTATTGTGGTGCTGGGGATCCAAACCCAGATCCTCATGTTTGCACATCAGACACTTTACGGAGGGTGTCATCTCCTGGTGCTGACATGATTCTTATTAACACTTGCAGAACACTTACCATAAAGGGGCATGGGAATGGGCCTTGGGATGGTGGGGAGAATTCCCAGGGCGACTGCCATTGCTCCATTCAAGAGTATACCATCAACACTGTACACATCCACAGCACCCCTGGGAACTGGAGCACTGCTTTTTGCTTAAGCAGATGCAGAACAGGGATGTTATTTGAGACATTTGTTGCCATATTCCTGGAGTCCACACACTCAGGAAGTATGCCATGAATGACTGAAAAGGAACCGTTATTGCCATTACCTCTCCCCAGTCCCCGATTTCATGGAGTTTATCATCTGCTGAGTTAAATGTTATCCCAGTATCTGGACAAAGAGGTTCACACCCCCAATCCTAGCACTTGGGAGGTTGAGGCATATGTTCAAAGCCAGCTGGGTTACAGAATGAGACTGTGTCTCGAAAACAAAACCAAACGAATATGCAAGTGATTATCTGAAATTTGAAAAATATGCTGTATAGCAAGTAAAAGCCTGGGCCACAGAGGAGAGAGGGGTGGAGAGCTTCTGTCCAGAGATGGGGCCAACAAGCTATTGTTTTTCAGATGAAACTTAGGTCCTAAGAAGGTCAGTGGCCTTTCCCATACAGGCTTGGGGAAGCAAGCTCCCAATTCTCTGGGCTTGATGATTTTTGAGATGCCTTTATCCTCCATACCAATAACTAACAGAACTGTACATCCATGCAACCATTTTTTAGCTGTCTACCGCCTTCCTATGCAACCACAGCTCTTTAAGCTTGGCCGCCTGCACCGCCCCCAGCACCCAGCCTCAGAATCTAGTCTGCTTGCTGTTCTCTTGCCTCTGGTGGGAGATGTGGGATGTGTTTTGTTGAGGGTGGAACATCCAGTTCTCCCTGCCAGCCTCTGCCTTCCAGTGCTTCCTCCACATCCACCCGCTACCTGCACAGGGATGCTACATAGAGTGGTACATTTCTGGAGGGCATCTGCAAGGCCCTGGGGGGACCCATCCCAGCAGCTGTGGACCAGGAAAGGTGGAGGGTAGCTGAACCGTTTTTGCCCTGCAGGCAGGAGCAGGCATCTAACTTTCTCTTGAGCTTGCAAGTAAAAACAATTACACAGGCTTCCCATCTGGCTTCCAGGGCACTTTTGAACGAATTCCATCCAAAGTCCATTAGTTTTAATGGGGCCTCAAAAGACAGGGCAAAGTTGGAGCATAATATCCCTTTTCTCCATCATTTAGGCTTTGGTGCTCTGTGTCCTTTGTTACTTCCTGATGTCTCACTCCTTCCTTTCTATCCTTCCTGCTCTCATCCACCTTCCTTCCCCCTTCAGCAAGTCCTTCTCCAAGATTGCACTCGGCTACAACATCTTCTGAGAGCTGGCTCTGAGCCAGGTTCAGAGAGCCTGACTCCTCAGGATCTCACTGGAGGTCAGGAAGCTTCATCCTGTCCTACCTCCTGTCTCTCTCTTTCACAGAATAGCCAAGTGATGAGCTGAGGGTTTCCTGGAATCTGTTCATCTAACTTCCCTCCCTCCCTGCCTCCCTCCCTCCTCCCCTCCCTCCCTCCTCCCCTTCCTCCCTCCTCCCCTCCCTCCTCCCCTCCCTCCCTCCCTCCTCTTTTCTTTTTCTTTCTTTCCTGATTGCTTGCCTTGTTTTTTGTTTTTGAGATAGACTCTCACTGTAGCTCAAGTTGGCTTTCCACCGTCTAAAGTTTCACATCTGGCATTATCATATCATTATTATACTTTATCTACCTTATAGATAATATCATGACCTGTTATGCCCTCTATATCATATGCCACATACTGTGTGTGTGTGTGTGTGTGTGTGTGTGTGTTTGTGACTGCACAGCTGGGAAAGGACCACCTGGAATGCCCTCAGATAGCCTGCCTCTGACACTGTTCCTACTGCGTCTAGCCATCTTCCTTAATGTGTGGCAACTGACATCTGCTCTCAGCTGAAATGAGCAGAGAAAAGAAAGCTTAACTTAGCTCATCCACACCAGGTCTTCCTTTGAGACTCAATGCTTTTTTTTTTTAACTTCTTTATTTATTTATTTGCCTTGGTATTTGCCTGGAACTGGAACTACAGACAGTTGTGAGCTGCCATGTGGGTGCTGGGAATCGAACCCTGGTCCTCCAGAAGAGCAATTGGTGCTCTTAACCACTGAGCCATCTCTCTAGCCCCGAGACTCGATGCTTTTTAAAAATTGTAATGTAAAAAGATGTGTGGATTTATGATGTTCATATTTTAATTCATGCACACAATGTGGACTACCTGTTATTTAACATATGCATTTCTTCACACCTATGTTTTGTGTTGAGAACACTTAAAACAGATCGACAATTTTCAAGTGTATAATAGGTTGCTGTTAACTTCAAGAGTGAAAAAAAAAAAAAAAACCCAAACCTGAGTAATTCCAAAGACTATGAACTTGTGTACATTGGACATCATTATCTTCTCATTTTCTGGAAGTTTAAAAAACTGGATGAGATATTTTGGATCATTTTTCTGCATAGAGCATGGAGAGCTTTTCTTTTCTTTGAATACAGAATCTCAGATAGTCCAAGCTATCCTCAAACTACCAATATAGCCAAGGATGACCTTACTTTTGTTTGTTTATTTTGTTTTGTTTTTTTGGTTTGTCATAGTCACAGAGGCAACCAGAATGCCATAATGCCTAGTGACAGAAAATTGAAGTTGAGCTGTAGAAATGTCTCCAGCTAAGACCAAGCACACAAACACGCCTTTTTCCAAGACAAATTCTCCACTCCTCCCCCAGCTAGTGCATGTGTATGTTTCCCAGCTAGCTCCCCACACACTGCTACCCACAGGGATGACAACCACAGAATCATCAGCTCTTTGTCTAACATGAGCCTTCTTCATGGCACCACTTAAGTGACCCAACTGTGGCTCAAGATGGTGGCTGTGGACCATGTTTTCAGTGCCTTCCCATCTCAATGGGAGACACCCATATGTTCTACCTGGGCACAGCACCTTCCTTTAGTGGGTGCTCTCTCACAGTCTGTTAACGGACTGAATTTCTGGATAGCTAAGATGCCGTCTCTAGCCTGCCATCCCTGCCTCTTCTTCATTTACAGATTGCTCTGTTAAAAGCCAAAGGATCAAGAATAGTTGACTTAATTTTCTTCTTAGGGTGTCACACAGCTGCTTTCCTTTCTTCATGTCACAGCAGAAAGCAGGCTTTCTATGCTTCTGCTCCCTCCTCGGCCTCACAATTGGCTCCACTGCTCCACACTTCCCAGTGGTCCCTTTTTACCAGACATTTGTGACAAGCCTTAGCTTATTTCAGTAAAACCCCTCCAGCTAAGAGGTGAGTGAACTCAAACATGGGCCATATTTAGCTACTTTTGTCCCATCCACCTACTTCATTTCCCAGATTCTAAAGTCTCAGAGAAGATAGAGTAGGAACATGTTCATATCTCTTGGCCCAGTACCTTTGCACTCAGCAAATAATTGATACACTCAAATTTGATTCATAAGTGAATCTTTCATCTTTATTATATTAAACATAAAGACAGTGATTTCAGCACCATAAATCAAATAGCTAATTCTACTAGGATATAGTTTAGGGGCATTGCCATGCTTTAGGGAGGTTAATTACAACTGTCAGCTTGATGGGAATCACCTGGAAAGGAGGCTGTGCAAAGAATTGTCTGGATCAGTTTGGCCAAAACAAATTCTTTCTCCTTTTAATTGCTTTTATCAAGGGTTATTTTATACATCTGGATGTTTTACTTGCATAATGTATGTGAACCATATGCATGTCTGGGGTCCATGGAGGCCAGAAGAGGACATCAGATCCCCTGGAACTGGAGTTAGGGATGGCTCTGAGCCACCACCTGGTTGCTGGGAATCAAACCCAGGACCCTTACAAGAGCAGCCTGTGTTCTTAACCACTGAGCTACCTCTCCAGCCCTTTGTCAGGATATTTTATCAAAGCAATAGGAAAAATTCAGCCAAGCCAATTACCTCTTTGCATATGGCACATGCAACTTCTAAGAGTCCGATCTCTAAATCTGTGCTCTATCTAGAGAAAGCCTTCTGTCTTCACCACCAAAAATGGTTTAACTCTTCAATGGACTAGAGAAGTCTTTCAGGTTAAGCAGAAATAGAATCTGTCCATCACTGTGGAAGAGATGCTTTGAACAGCCAGCAAGTGTTCAGTCAGTCGGACATAGGATAAGGCTCAGATAACAACTGATGTGGAAGCCTTCCTCACCCATCCCCACTCCAGGCCAATCAAGAAGCAGAAGTCGAGGTCATCAATGGTGAGGATGCAAAGGAAGTGAATGGAGGGAGGCTGGCCAGGTGGCTGGCCTGACAGATGTGAGTGGGAACAGAGCAGCCCTAAGGGTGCATGAAGAGAACCCACAAGGTACAGTGTGGACCAACCGCCAAATATGAGGACACGGGAAGTTCTTGCTGCAAACAGACTCTATTCATGGCAGGCAAAGTCTCCAGTGAGGTGTCCTCACATGACCTTCAAATAGTCTGTGTGTTGAGGAAGACAGTCTATTCCCAGAGGAACACACGGACAGGAAAGCAGGATCCCAACCACCCTCTGAGCCCAGACTGGTGGAAAGATTAGTGAGTCTTGCATCACTGTGAGCAAATACCTGTCAAAGCAACCTGAATGGAGAGATTTATTTTGGTCCAGAGCTGTCAATCATAGTGGAGAGGGTCTGATGAAATGAGATGTTTGCATCACAGAAGGAGGAATCAAAGAAGGAGACAGGAAGGGGGTCACGGACCCCTCCTTGTTCCTTTTTTCTCTTTTCTTCCAGAGTGGTTAGCAAGCAGGAAACAAGTCCTAATGGCTGCCTGTCACTCTCCACAGCCAGCGCACTAGGCTTCCCGCCCCCTTTGCACCCGTGCTCACCAGTGTCTGGTAATGTCTTCTATGAATGCTTCCGAACCACCTTTGTGCTGTTTTTAGAATTTCTATTCTATAGGCCAGAAAATTTGCTGAAATTAGGAGACATTTGAATGTTCCCCCTCAAGCCCAGAAAAGCTCTCTGCTGTTGCTATGTTTAAGAGCCCAGCAGTGAGTTGTTTGGGCTTATGTCTTGCTGTTATGTAATAAATATGTTTCTTGGCTTTGGAAACCTGAGTGCTGCTTGCAAGGATGAAAATGGCGGGCCCACAATGATGTGTGCCCCGGGGACACTTGGAGGAGGGTGGGGATAAGACAGTGGGAGCATTCAAAGAGGCATGTGTGCTGAGAAGGTTTGAATGACTGTTAAAGTCCCCAAGGAAACAATAGAAAGAAAAGGAGACGGGAGGAGGAAGAAGAAGGCTGTGTGTGTGGTAATTCAAGGGACAGACGTCATCAGAAAGTGAACAAAAGCTGGCTGGAGAAGTCAGAGATGAAGGATAGGTGGACTGGTCTAATTAGAGAAAGAAGATTTTTTATTAGCTTTCCTTATTATGTAACAATTTAGTCGCAGATGCTTAAAATAGCATGCATTTATTATCAGGCAGTTGTGTAGTTCAGAAGTAGAGGCTCTGTTATGGCTTGAACACAAAATGTCCTCCATCGGCTCTTGTGTTTCCATGCTTAGTCTCCAGGACGTTTTCGTCAGGGTGTTTGTCATGGCAAGGAGACAGTAATGACGTTGGCATGGTGTGGCTAGTTCTCTGCTTGGCTGGGATCTCACCTGAAGTATGGAGTTCGTGTCCCCATGCCTACAGCATCATCAGCAGAATGTAGCTGCCCTTGGTTGCAGGACCAAAGTTCAGTGTTCTTGCTGGCTGTTGCTCCAATACGTTTCCTCACCCTGTGACCCTCTCACAGCACAGCTCTTAGCGACTGTAAGACCACATTGTCATTAGATCCACTCTGGACTCTGCTCAGAAACCTGGTCCTTGTAATCGTGTTCAAAGAATTCAGATGAAACACAGAGAGCACAGAACAGAGGATGGAGTCCAGGGAAGAAAAAAGTGGTGTGCCCTCTTCGAGACAGTAACCAAAGGGACCATGCTCAGAAACTATACTTCAGGCTTCATATCATTTCTAAAGTCTCTGCATTAGAACGAGCTGATCTTTCTGAGGGACTTCCTGTCCAGTTAGCTGAAAGGACAATTGGGTTGACTTTTGCAGGAGAGGTCAATAGTGTGCCCTCTTCCTTTATCAGAAAGCCTCTGACCAGGAGTAAGGAAGTAACTCTCTGGTAGAATGCTTACCTCAAAAGCATGAAGCCCTGGATTCAATCCTAATTCATTGAATGTTGAATAAACAGAGTGTGCACTTGGAAGGTAGAGGCAGGGGAAACAGAGGCTAAGGGTCAGCCTTGGCTATATACTGAGTTTGAGGCCAACCTCGGCTACATGAGAACTTGTCTTACAACAAAAAGCACCTGTCTAGTTAGTAATCCCTGCCAGTTTAGAGTGGTGTGCCTCCTCAGGGCTGGAGAAACACTCAGGTCACATCCTCCTGACCTGTACTGGAGTTCTAGTCCGTGGTTTTCGAGCCGCTGACTCTGATAGTGGTTCTTTCACCAAGGGCCAGGCCTGGGCTGTGTGCTTCCAGGGTGTTGACCTGTTATGGAAACAAAGGCTCCCACACATTTGTAGGAGGAGCAAGAGATCTTTATTCAAAGCAAAGAGCTAGAACAGACCAGACCGACTGTCCAGAGTGGCAACAGACCACACGAGTGAAGTGCTCAGGGACTCAAGATTATTACCTGGACCATATTTTTATGGTTATGGTGATTTTAAAAGAGAACAGACCTCATAGGCTCATACATCTGAATGTTGGGCCCCAAGCTGCTGGAATTATTTTGAAAGAATTAGGAAGTGTGGCCTTGTTAGGGTAGGCATGTTGTGTCCCGTGTCCCATTCCCCCCCCAAGCTCTCTGCTACTGCTCCAGCACCATGCCTGCCTGCCAGCTGCCATGTTCTCCGTAATGATCATAGACTAACTCTATGATTAGTGGCCTGATCTGAGTGGTTCCCTATTTCGATGAACAGATTCTGCTATATAACTATTTTTTTTTATTCTGAATATCCCTTCTGATTTCCATATGCATACCTGGTTTGTACAATGTAAGATAGCAAATAGAGAATTCTCTTTAAATTCACTTGGGGACACAGTTTTGCTTTATTCCACACGTACACTATGCATCTGATTTCCATCTTATGCATACCTGGTTTGTACAATGTAAGATAGCAAATAGAGAATTCTCTTTAAATTCACTTGGGGACACAGTTTTGCTTTATTCCACACGTACACCACACTAACATTTCTATTCTTGTAAATGCATGAGAATGATTGAATAGAATAAGGTTTCAGAATCCTTAAGAAGATAAGCTTATTCTATTGTCCAGAGAGGTGTACATGTGCAGCTAACTTGGGTTGATCATAGGTTGCTAACAGATTGCTAGATGGATTGTTGAAAGTCAGACATGTGGGCATAGCACTTGCAGATGAGAATATCAGGCTGATAAATGTACTATTAGAAAAGATATGTATGTATAGCCCAAACCAGGTGGAGCCCTTAAGTTGTTAAGCTATCCCCTATGCTTACCTGCCTTGGGGCTATCCCTATTTGCTTTTCAAACTTGTCAGTATCCAACTAGCTTCCTAACACCAGGAAAACACTGCTGTGGAATATTATTTTAACTGGGCACAGATGTGTTACATTCATTTATGCTGTGGAATATTAACTATATAAAGGTGTGTTACATTTATCTATGTTCCATTTGTTTAATTATGTAAAGATGTGTTGTCTTTGTTTCACCTTGCCTGCCTAAGGCACCTGATTGGTCTGATAAAGAGCTAAACAGCCAATAGCTAGGCAGGAGAGAAAGGATAGGCACGGCTAGCAGGCAGAGAAAGACTAAATAGGAGGAGAAATCTCGGCTCAAGAGTAACAAAAGGGGGCTGGAGAGATGGCTCAGCGGTTAAGAGCACCGTCTGCTCTTCCAGAGGACCCGGGTTCGATTCCCAGCACCCACATGGCAGCTAACAACTGTCTGTAGTTCCAGTTCCAGGCAAACACCAAGGCAAATAAATAAATAAAGTTTTTTTTAAAAAAAAAAAAAAAAAAAAAAAAAGAGTAACAAAAGGAGGATGCCAGGCAGCCGCCAGCCAGCAGACTCAAGAAGCAGTTAAAAGTAAGATATACAGAATGAGGGAAGAAAGGTAAAAAGCCCAGAGGCAGGGGCTGGAGAGATGGCTCAGCGGTTAAGAGCACCGTCTGCTCTTCCAGAGGACCCGGGTTCGATTCCCAGCACCCACATGGCAGCTAACAACTGTCTGTAGTTCCAGTTCCAGTCAAACACCAAGGCAAATAAATAAATAAAGTTTAAAAAAAAAAAAAAAAAAGCCCAGAGGCAAAAGGTAGATAAAGAAAAACTCCTTAATTTAAATTAAAAGAGCTAGCCAGAAATAATGCTAAGGTAGGCTGAACATTCATAACTAATAAGTCTGTATGTTATGATTTGGGAGCTGATTGATGGCCTAAAAGAAAAAGCCCTATACAAACACTAATTTCTTTGTCCTCTAGACCAGCTTTTAAACATCTGGTTTGATTGAGTCAGACTCACCCAACCACCTCACAGGAGGGAATTATGGAGGATGTGTACACTAGGAGCAGGAATTTTATGGGTTAAATTTGAATTCTGCCTACCACAGTGATCAAAGTTTTGTGCTGAGTAGGGCCCCACGGCGTGTGATTTTATACACCACATTACAGAATGACTGTTTATGCGCCCCCTCAAATTGTTACACTCAAGCCCTAGTCAATGGTGGTATTTAGCCGGTAATGAGGCTAGATGAGGTCATGAGGGTGGAATCTCCAGCCCGAGACCAGTGTCCTTATAAAAAGAGGGATCAGCCGGAACTTTTCTGTCTTCAAGTCGTGTGAGGACACTAGAGGAATGTAGCCATCTGCAAACAAAGGAACTATGGCACCAAATCCACCAGCACCCTGATCTTGGCCTTTCCAACCACCCGGGTTGTGAGAAACGAGAATGTGTTATTTAAACTGTCCTGCCCAGCAAAGTGTTGTTGTGACACTTTGAACCAAATAAGCACAGAACAAAGGTCTCTGGAACCTTCCTCCACGTGGGCCTTCTGGAGAACAAGCTGTTCAAGGTTGAGAACAAACACGCCCGTTATTCAGAGCTTCTGGTGAGTCTGGCTCCCCCTGGAGGACGTTCGCTTTGTTTAGTTTGATTTCTTCTCAGCTTTTTAAAAAATATATATTTATTTATTTATTATGTATACAGTGTACAGAAGAAGGTACCAGATCTCATCTTAGGTGGTTGTGAGCCACTATGTGGTTGCTGGGAATCAAACTCAGGACCTCCGGAAGAGCAGTCAGCACTCCCAATCTCTGAGCTGTCCCTCCAGCCCTGTTCTCAACTTTTCACGGGAGGATTTTACTTTATAATCCAGGCCGGCCTGGAATGCACTATATACAATCCAGGCAGGTCTGGAATGCACTGCATACAACCCAGGCCAGTCTGGAACACACTATATACAACCCAGGCTGGCCTGGAACACACTATATACAACCCAGGCTACCCTAAAATTTCCTGCACACTCCTCTGGAGTGCTGGATTACAGGTATGTATTACCACAACAGGCTTACTGAAGGACAGTTGCTTTTTCCTTATTCACTTGGGTCCCTGTGGTCCTCTGGCTGCTTTTCCTCAGGGTCAGGAGCAGGTAGGGCCAGATGGAGCGGCCAGAGTGATCAAGCCCAGAGGAAAACAATGAATGAACAAAACCACGAAACACAAACCAACCTCTCCTTTCCTCCAGGGGTCACACACATTTTAAGAAATGACAACACAGACTTCTCCCCTGCTGTTTTCAACTGACTGCCAGCTTCACAAGAGCACAAGATGCCCCCTCAGACGGGTGGCAGGCTGTAACTGGAAAGTTAAGCAGCCTTTTTGGCATGTGATTTGACATTAATGTAAACCAAACGCTACTTTCCAGGGAGTCGCAATTCTGACGACACCATCTCTGTCTTTTCTTGTCACATCATCGGAATGTTTGTGCAGCTTTCTACATTTCATGGGGAAGCCATGTATCCCGGGGATGTCTTTTTTTTTTTTTTTTTTTTTTTTTAAAAAAAAACTTTATTTATTTATTTGCCTTGGTGTTTTGCCTGGAACTGGAACTACAGACAGTTGTTAGCTGCCATGTGGGTGCTGGGAATCGAACCCGGGTCCTC
>PVIH01001152.1:43989-96557 GCA_004025045.1 Sigmodon hispidus | reverse complement strand
AGCAATCCTCCTGTCTCTGCCTCCTCAGCACTGGGGTTACAGGAACTTGTATACTTAGCCATGTAGCTTTTAGATGGACACTGGGGATTTGAACTCAGGTCCTCATGCTTACACAGCAAGTGCCCTTGACCACTGAGCCATCTCCCCAGCTCCCAATCAGTGTATTTTCTCTCTTTATTCACTAGCTGGGCCACTTGTTAAAAGAAGCTCAAGAGTTCATTCATAGTAAAGGAGCAAAGGCACTCATTAGCACCCCAGAATCGCCCTTCTTTGCCTTAGAAGCCCTTGGTTCTATTCTGAGGGTCCCCAGTACCTGGCTGGTTATTACTCAAAGGCCAGAGGTACCTCCAAGACTCAGTCTAAAGCAGAAGCTAGGAAAGACCACTCCCACAATTTAAAGTCAAATTTGAAACAGGCTTTAATTAAATACTGGCCAGGTTGATGGACTCTGGTCAGGTCTATACCTAGGTTCCCATGGAAATGGCCCCGAGTCACAGTTATAAGGGGCTTAAAGAGGCAAACCCCACAGTTCACATTTTCCATCATGTCCAATGAGGGGCAAGTATACATCCTGCTGTATTTCCTGCTTCCGTACTTCAGCTCACATGGGATCAAGCACACCCTATGTAGTGGGTCAAATAAACTTGTTTAGGGGAGTGGAAACACATTGCTTGTTATCTCTCATGAACAACAGCCTCCAGCATTTCAGGAAGTATTTGTCCTTGGTCAAGAGGCTTACAGATCAGAGACATTTTTGTTTTGTGTATCTTGTAGGCATTGTAATTAAAACTTAAAACATAACTTTGACTTTCACACCACTCCAAAGGCTCCTTGCTCAGGCTTTTCTAGTGAAACTCCAGTGACTACTGGCCTCACTGAGCCAAAAATGAGCTCCACGTGAAGGAAGTCCTGGGCTGAGAGCTATTTGACACCCTATTCAGATTAACTTCTCCAACAACCAAGAGCAGACCTAAGGGTTGATCCTCAGGTTGTTTACTGGTTCCTGAGTGCTTAATGAGGAACGAACACAAATACAGGCCAGAGCTGAGGCAGCCTGACTGGGTTAGATGGACCTGGAACCCCCAGTGTAGCCAGAAATCTGCATCTTCTTGATTCTCTGCTTAACAACAGACCTGTGACTGCTTTCCTTTCCCTCAGCCTCCAGCAAATCAGACTTTTACTTTCATTTTTGGGGGGAGGGGTGAAGGGGGTGAGGATAGAAATGGAGGAATATTAACTATACCTAACCCAAGTCAGATTTCCAGGTCACTGCAGTTACAGGGCTGTCTTGTCCTCTGGGGCAACATAAACACGAAGCTGGCTCTTGGTGTCCTGTTCTGAAGGTCAATGTTCTGACTCAGGGCATAGTCATCCCTTTTCTGTGCCTCTCTGCCTTTTGTTCCTCTCTGGTGCCATTATTTACCTGACCCTTGAGTCAGAGGTGACAACCAGGGCAGAGCAAACAACTGGAACAGTGCCTCTCCTGGGGGACTGACAGATTCAAGAAAGTCAATTCATTTCTCTCAATCTTTGTCCACCTGAAAAAAAATAAAAAGTATGGGCTGGAGAGGTGGCTCAGAGGTTAAGAGCACTGACTGTTCTTCCAGAGGGCCTGAGTTCAATTCCCAGCAACCACATGATGGCTCACAACCATCTATGATGACATCTGATGCCCCCTTCTGTATACTGTATACATAATAAATACATAATTTTAAAAACAGTGAAAAGTAGAGATCATGATAGTTGGTGAGAAGGTTGTTTTTGTTTTGTGAGATGGAAATACTTGGGACCCACTCACCCCCTTCAGAAGGGGTAGTTACCGTGCCTGTGTTTATGGGTAGCTGTTATTACCTGTAAAATAGAAGAGCAGAGTTACCTTACTGCAGCCGGCAATTTCAATGTTTGGCAGAGTGGAGGCGCTCTGTCGCTAAGTGTTGAATAGATTTGAACAAGGGCAGGAACCATCAGGAAGTAAGAGTCTAAATGTCTTGAGTTAGTGTTTTTTTATTTTATTATTTTTCTGTTGATGACATAATGAAGGGACCAACATCATAAGACAACAAGAATCAGTAATGATCATGACTTAAGTCCCCCTGTTTGAGAGCCATACCACCCAATGTGGGCAAAACCACCCATTGTGAGCCTACCACCTATAAGTCCTCCAGCCTCAGGGTGGGGTGAGAAAAATCTGTCTATCCTGACCTCCCACCAGAGGCATACATAATTCTATGAGTAATTAATTCATCATCAGGTTTCTTGATTATTGGTTGGACAGCATATCTCATGTTTCAGTGGTCCTCAGTTGCAGCCACAGTATGTTGGCCAGCAGGGGAGGTCTCAGGCAGGTATTTTCAACATTGTCCTTGAATTCAGGGTTTACAGTTTCTACTTATCAACAGTCCAAATGTCATTGACTTGTAGTAATTGATAATTTTGTTAAGAAGTCAATTTTTAAAATTAACTTATAAGTAACTCATAAGTATGTATGTGTATTGCAAATGTATGATGTATTGAGAAATACTTAAAAAAAAGTTGTAATGTCTCTATTTGTATCATTCAGGGTAGGACTCATTGTGGTATAAAATTACAGCATTTCCAAATCTTAATGGCTTTTTTTAAAGTAATTTTTATTTATTTATTCATTTAATTTTTGTATGTGTTGGTGTTTGGCCTGCATGTATATCTGTGTGACAAAGTCAGATACACTGGGACTTGAGTTATAGACAATTGTGAACTGACATGTGGGTGCTAGGAATTGAATTTAGGTCCTTGATGGTGGTATATTGTATTTTTAATAAAAATCAGCCTGAAATAAATATCAGAACAGAATCATCTACAGCCAAGCCATGAAGGTCAAAGAGTGGTGACCCACACCTTTAATCCTATCACTCAGGATGACCAAGTGGTGACTCATGCTTTTAATCCTATCACTCAGGAGCCAGAGATCTTTCTGGATTTCTGTGAGTTCAAGGCCTAACAGCCAAGCAATAGTAGCTCACACCTTTAATCCTAACTCTAGGACTATGATGCAGAGTTGAACCAGGAAGTGAAACACCTGGGTAGGAAAGATACATAATGCAAGAGGAGCCGAAATTCATTCATTCTGTAGAAGCAACCAGTCAGGCTGAGGACCCTTGAAGATAGCACTTAAAACTTAGATGGTTAAGTCTGAGATGTTAGCTGGGTGAGAATTGACTGTTCAGCCTGAGAAGTTGTTTGGGTGAGAATTGACTGTGGTCTGTTTCCTCTCTCTGATAGTCCAGCTTTTCCCCAGTATCTGACTCCAGGTTTTCATTATATGCTAACCAGAATTCATGCAATAAACCAGTGCTCTTAACCACTGAGTCATCTTTTCAAGTACATCTTAGAGGCTTTGACTGTTTATTTATTACACTACCTTTCAGTCCCCTGTCTTATGCCCTTGGGGATGAATGTGTGTGTGTATTTACACATATGTGTGTATGCATATATATGCAGATATATATGCAATTACAGCCCATTTTATACATTATTCACAATGTGCTATGGTTGCTTATAGTGCCTTAAAAAGTGTTCATCAGCCTGTATAAGCCTCCCCAACTCTTTCTAACAAATCCATGGCAATTTAACATACTTAAGTTCTGGAAATATGTATTAATCAGGTTTCTCCAAGGAATATAACAGATAGAGTAAATTAATATATGGCTATATATTATTTAAATCTACAGGCTGTGGTCTGAGTGGTCCAGCAATGTCTGTGTTAAAACAGAAAGTCCAAGGACCTGGTATTCTTCAGTTCAGGAGCCTGAATGTTTTAGAAGCCCCAATTTAGTGATGAACTCCCAGGGAAGTCCAAGGGAGCTGCCAGTTTTCAGTCCATGTAGGAAATCCTGTTCTAACCCCAGTGAAGGAATAGCTCAAGGACAGGATAGATGAACTTGGCAGTGAGTAGGTCAAGCAGGCAAAAAGCAAAAATTTCTTTTTTCCATATTCTTTTATGTGGGCTGCCACCAGGAGGTATGGTCCCAATATGGGGTGAGTCTTCTTCTCAAATGATGGACTTAGAATGGATCTCCCACCTCAAATGATCCAACCAAGAATAATCCCTCACAAGTGTGCCTAGCTGCTAGGATTCATTCCAGATGTAGTTAAGTTGAAAACCAAGATTAGCCATCTCAAAACCTTAGATAGAATACCATTTATATGTATAATTTATCCTTTTTATAATTAGCTAATTAATGTACTTTTGATGACTGTGTGCCTGCCAAATTTATGTACAGCATGTTCATGTAGATCTGGAGGAGGCCAGAAGAGGGCATTAGATCCCCTGAACCTGGAGTTACAGAGAGTTAAGAGCTACATAAGGGTGCTGAGATTCCAATTCCAATCCTCTGGGAGAACAGGAAGTGCCCTCTAGCACCTCTTTATTGTTTAATTTAATAATTTTTTAAATCAGTTGTTTCCTTTTTCACTCATTTTTTTCTACCAGGTTTTTTTTTTCAGATATGAAATGATTTTATATATTGTCTTTCTTTTTGTTTTTTTTTGTTTTGCTTTGCTTTTTGAAACAGGATCTCATTGTGTAGACTAGGCTGGCCTTGAACTCACAGAGTTCCAACTGCCTCTACCTCCCAAGTGCTAGACTAAAGGCATGCGCAAACTTCTCTTAGTTATATCAGGAAGCCATGCTTCTCTACCAGACACTCAGTGAGAGCAAGAAACCCCTTCCTTGTCAATCAGCCGACACCACTGGCCAGTTTCTTAGAACACAGACAAACATCCATAGATGTAACTAATTAGGATGCACAGAACCTTGCTTTCTGGTCCCCAGAGAGTTTATGTCATGCTGCACATGTGCCATCTCTCACTGCCAGCTGCTTCGGGACACTTGTCACCTTGTCAACACTCAGTGGGTGTTCAAAACATCTGCATGTGGAAAATAACTGGAAAAGTCTCTCCCTCACACACATACTTCTGATTTAAAATGTTACATCAAGTTTGAAGGCATGCAACTAAAATTTTTGTATATAAACTTTTTCTCCCTAAAAAAAAAAGTTTGGTGCACTGGAGAGAGAGGTACATCATACAAAGTCTGGGTATTGAAGAAAGTCCTGAGAAAAGATTTCTTGGAGGTGGCTTGTGAGGTAGAGGTGTACCTTTCTTTATGTCCAGTCTAGCAACTTTGTTTTAATTCTAACCATGTCATCTTTTTTATTGCTTTTTAAAAATTTTATGTGTATGGGTGTTTTGACTGCATGCATGTATGGGTCCCATTTGCATGCAATGCCCATGGAGGCCAGAAGAGGACATCAGATCCTCCTGGGATTGAGTAACAGAGTAACAGGTTATGAGCTACCTCATAGATGCTGGGAAAAGAACCCAGACCCTTTGCAAGAGCAGCAAGCACTCTTACTCACTGGGCTGTCTTTGCAGCCCTCATGGCACCTTTTAGATGAATAATTTGCCATTTCATGAGCCACATCTGTCAGTTATTTTGTTTACAGTTTCTGGATTTGTGGTCTTTTTAAAGAAGAACCTACCCATCCCATGACCACTTAAAAATTCTTCTGTGTATATTAAAATTGGTTTCTGCATTAATTTATAAATCAGTTTTGCTTTATGATTTTGCTCTTTAAGCATTTGTGGTGGTTTAAAAGAAAATGGCCTGCAAGGGGAATGATGCTATTAGCAGGTGTGGCCGTGTTGGAGGATGTGTGCCCCTATGGAGGTGGGCTTTGAGGTCTCATATGCTCAAGCTATGCATAGTGTTTGAAATCGTTTCCTGTTGCCTACAAGATGTAGGACTCTCAGCTCCTTCTCCAGCACCATGTCTGCCTGCATGACACCATGTCCCACCATAATGATAATGGACTGAACATATGAACTGTAAGCCACCCCAGTTAAATGCTTTTCTTTATAAGGATTGTTGTGGTCATGGTGTCTCTTCACAGCAATAGAAACCCTGAGACAACATTAGATTTAATGCTTGGGTAAGATATGATGGTAGGGGGAACCATCTTTACCCTGTACCCAAATGAGTAGAGTATCAATGTCAATCAGCTGTGGACTAATCCTTTATTCCTCAAACTGGTTTGAAATGCCCTGTTTTTCAGTCTGTTTTGTAATGCTATAAGAGTACCTGAGACTGGGTTCCTTATAGAAGAGAAAATGTTTTCACAGTTCTAGAAGCTGGAAAGTAAATGATCAAGGCTCCTTTTTGCTATATTATCACATGGCAGAAAGGGGAGGGCAAAGGTAACAATGACCCTTACAAACAGCATTGTGATGGTCAGTTTTGATTGACAGCTTGACCAGATCAATATTAGCCTAGGAGACAGACTTTTGAGCTTGTCTGTGAGGACCTTTCTAGAATGGATTGATTGGGGCTGGAAAGATGGCTCAAAGGTTAAGAGCATTTACAGCTCTTCTAATTGACTTGAGTTTGAATCCCAGCACCCAAGTCAGGCAGCTCCCATCCACCTGTCACTTCAGCTCCCGGGGAATCCAATACGCTCTTCTGGCCTCTAGGGACACCCACACAGACACATACATACACATAACATACATACATGAATAGAAAAAAATCCCCCTCAAACCATCACTGATTGGGTTAGCCAGGCTTGGTACCCAAATTGAATAAAAAGAGGGGCTGGAGAAGAGGGCTCTGTGATTAAGGGTATTTGCTGCTCTTGCAAAGGACCCAGGTTCAGTTCCCCAGCATCACATGATGGCTCACATGGATTGTAACTTCGGTTCCAGAGGCTTCTGGCCTGTATGAACATACACACCTCTGTCTATACACACACACACACACACACACACACACACACTACACACAAGCAAAATGCTCATATGCATAAAATGTAAAAATACATATATTTTTAAATGAGCTAAGCGCCTCTTTAAAAGTGTACATTTCTTTCAGCTTCCTGACTACTACTATGTGACTGACTGGCTGTCACCATGCCTTCCCCACGAAGATGACCACCCTGTAAACTGTAAGCTAAAAGGACCTTTTCTTCTTTAAGATGCTTTTGTCACAGCAGGAAGTCAGATGGCTAGTACACGCCCCCTTTTATGACACCTTTAGTTTATTATGACAGTGACTGCTCTTGTGAGCTAAACTCCAGTGAAGGCCTTCCCAATGCTATCACAGTAGGAATTGTGTTCCAGTACATAAATTCTGGGAGACACATTCAAACCACAGCACCGTGTAAAGTAAGTTCTGCAGGCTATAAAAGTATGCGCTTTGTATTTTAAGGCATCAATTTTTTACGGTGATGCCATAGAACCACAAACATTAGGATCAGCTCAATGGCCAGCACCACACATCAGCACTGCACACTTCCATCATTTGTACAGAGGTAAAGATGTTTTTTTGTGTGACAAATCATTCTGATACTAAGACAAACTGCTATCAGTGCATGTCATAGAACCTCAGAAACTGACATACTTTTCAAATAATGAGTGTTAGTTCCGAAAGCACACATTAACAAGGCCACACATGGTGTTTATTTAAGAGAAAAGTCCCAGGCAGGTAGAGAAACAGAAGAGCAAGAAAGAAGTCAGGGGACAGAGGGGAAAAAAAAGGACCGAGAACGCCCTAGCAGAGCTTTTAAGCGAAGGGGCGTGCACGGGTATGCATCATGGGTCCAGGGAGGTGCTTCCGGGTCCAGCCATGGTCCAGGGAGGTACTTCCATACTCAGTGCTGCAGGGTTTACACAGCCACGCCCAGGGGCGTGCCCCAGTACAAGGTGCATCCCACCTGGGCCAGAGTTGGGCCAGCTACGTGAAAAGCCAGGAATCCTTACAATGAGTCCCACAATAAAAAAAAATTGGTAAGAATTTGAAAAGGTCATTTAAATGTTCAGCTGTCCATTATATCTTACATAAGACCTCTTCTATGTTTGGTGGGGTTTAAATAACTTAGGGTTCAGTGGGTTCTGGGGTGAGTACCTAGGAGCATTCAGATTGTGTTGTGTTGGGAGTTTTCCTGTTTGCTTTTCACTGATACCGCTGTGACCTTGTGTACACTGCTTTTATTCCCTCCTCCGTCCATCGATTGCTCTTCATTCCATCTCTCCACCCCCTCTCACGCCTCAGAAACACCTGACATCATACAGCGATGTCACACAAGTTTGCAAATACTGGTCTGGGTGTGGAAGGGAAGAAGGTTCCAATGGTGGCTAATGACATGGGCATCAGATAGATTGATCCCAAAGACTGATGACCAGTATAGAAGGAAACAGGAAGAGCCTCCTTCCCTCTGTGCCTGCTAGTTGCCCCCAGCTTTGTCAGTATCTTGAGGGAAAATTCTAGTAACATAGAACTAGATGGGTACCTGAGCTGGGCAGGCACTGCACTGTAGAAGCAGTTGGAAGAGTGCCATGCAGGGAGGGTGCTGCCAACCTGGGCCAGGAGTCTCTTTGCCAGGTGCTGGGCTCCAGCCATCCAGCAGCCATTCTTCTTTACTGTGTTAGAGGATCTCCCCCCATAAAACTCCACTGCTGAAGCCCAAAGCCCTGTTCTTATGTCAGACTCTTCCTGCACAGCCTTGTCTAGGAACCAGAAGACTAGGCTTCCCAGTGTGAGGAGGAAGAGGTATGTCCAAACTCACCCTATGTGGGTTTGTCTCATCCACTTTGTTTTTCACACCTGGCAAAGTTCAGGTACCACATCTTATATCTGTGCTTGTTTCAAAGTAAACATTGTTTTAATTTCATGTCTGACTTTCTCTTCTCCGCACTAGGTCCCATGTAAAAGCAAGCATCATTTTATGCTCCCGGTATGTACTGTAGTGTCTTGAACTCATGTTTGTTAATGGGTTATTTGCAGGTCAGAATATAAACTGTAGGAAGTCAGCAGCCATACCCATCAGCCTCCACATCCTGGGTGCCTGGGCCAGCATTTAGCCCGGGCTGATGCTTTGAGACCTCCTGTTTTGACCCCTCTTAGAAATAAGGTAATAAGATTGCTGTGGGGATTTCAATCCTTATGTAGATCAGGTGACTGTGCCCCTTCCCCAGGCTGAAGGGGTGTGATTTCACAATGGGGTTATTGTTCATGGAGGGTCCAGGTGAAAGACACAATCTATCACTGCTGGACTCAGCCCCTCCCCAGTGACATCGAGACAATGACATCACCATAGAGTACACACAAAGGACACACTATTCTTCCAAGTTATCTAAGGAGAATTGCTTTTTAAGCTCATTCTTGCTGTGTTAGGAGGTGTATAATGGCATTACCCAGACTCTCCCAGATTCGGTTCAAGGACACAGATGATTTGTAGACATGCTCTCAAGTCACAGGGAAGCTGAAGCCTGTTTTGCTGAGGGTTAGGAAACAACTCAATTTGGAAGAAGAGCTGATTTCCCAGGTAATTGAAGGTTATATTGACCTCTCTTCGCCATGGGTCTCGTTTCTGAATCTCTTACACAGATTCTCACTGACAACCGTTATCCTTATTGTCATTAATAACCACAGAGCTCTGAGGATTCATTGGTTTAAAAAAAGACGCTGATTTCTCAAAATAGCACAGCGCTATCTTCAAGTTTTATCTAAAGACCACGCTCCAGTAAATTTTTGTCTGCAGAATTTGAGGACAAGGGTGAGACATGTAGACTGTTGGGTAGTTGTTATCAAACTTGTTTACATGAATTGAGGTTTGTATGTGTCAGATAGTAGGCTGAATTCTTTGCATAAATTAGCTCCTTCACAGCTAACATTGGAGGAAAAGAGAACTGTTTTCAGTTTGTTTTGGTTGTTGTTTGGTGCGTGCGCCTGTATGCATGAGTGTGTGTGTGTGTGTGTGTGTGTGTGTGTGTGTGTGTGTGTGTGTGTGTGTTGCAGACAGGTGAGTATCTGAGGGTCTGCATCCGTGTATGCATGCACAGTGGCCAGAGCATCCTGTGGTCCAGGCTCTTGTAACTGCTCATGGACAAGCATGCATCAGTAAAACTGGTAGCTACGAAAACAAGCTCTGCTTAGCTTGTGTTGCTGGATTCAGGGCCTGCCACCCCTGTTAGAATTAACAAATGTATTAAGAACCTTTGTGAGAAGCACATTTGTTGACTTTCCTTTTTTTTTTTTTTTTTTTTTTTAGGTGACTAAAGTGTGTTGTTAAATCTGGGGAGACAGCTCAGTCTGTAAATTGCTTGCTTATAATTGTGAGGACCTGAGTTGAATCCCCATAATCCACATAAAAAACGCTAGGTGTAGCGCACATATTCGGTAATTCCACTGCTGGGGAGGCAGACATAGGCAGATCCCCTGGGTCTGCTGGCCAGCCAACCTAGACTGGTTAGCAGCTCCAGGCCAGGTTTCTGGGGGAGAGAGAGAGGACCCATGACTCCTATGACTCAGTGGTTAAGAGCACTGGTTGTTCTTCTGAAGAGCTTGGATTGGATTCCCAGCACTACAGTCTATTAGTTCTATTCCAGGGCCTTGATGGCCTCTTCTAGTGTCCTTTGGCACTGCATGCATGTAGTGCGCAGACATGTAGACAAAACACTCATACACATAAAATAAAAATAAAGGCTAGAAACAAAAGATAGATGGTACCAAGAATGGCCCCGAGGTTGTTCTCTGGCTTTCATGCACATCTTCATGAGTACTTCCATCTGTACTCATTTGTATACCCCACACCACCTCATATACACAATGTGTTATTCTCTTGAAAGTGTCAAGTGTTACCTCTGCCATGAGCCCCGTTAGAATCTACTATTGTCTGAATGGTCTATGGAAACACCTATGTTGAAATTCTAACCCTCAAGATGAGGGGAGGAGGAGATGGGGTCCTCAAGTCTTTTCAGATCACGTCATTGGCCATGCTCTCCTCACCCCTTCCACAGTGAGGAGACCCTGGGAAGGAGTAGCCATTGATGAGTATGGGACTGGGTCTCGTCAGACACTGAGTCAGACTCCCTGCCCTCCAAAACTGTGAGACATACATTTCTATTTTTAGCTATTTAGATTATGATATTTTGTTATAGCAGATGGACTGAGGCAACATCTAGGAAATAAGCTTTTTATACAGGAATTCAGCCCATTTATGAATTCCAGCATGATGTAAATGCTTGAGCAGACATCAGTTGAAAGCTATGTCTAGCAGCTCTTGGGGGACCTGAGCTAACTTGCAGTCACCAGATTTCCCCTCTGATAACAGCTGCCCCAAGGCTTATCTCAGCTGTTCTACTGGTTGGAGTTTTGTGGATGTTTTCTGCACCATTCATAGAGAACTCATTTAGCATGTTTCTAAACAGAAAACTCATCTAGTATGACCTTACCCCCTAGCCATTGGTTTTCCCAGCCCAACCTGGCCCACAATTGTGTCCACTCTGAAATTACCTTAAATTCTCATGTTTTCCGTGTAAGAGAGAAGGGCAGGGGCTGAGGGGATGCCTCAGCATTAAGAGCTCTTACTGTTCTTTCAGAGGACCTGAGTTCATTCCAGCATCCACACTTGGCAGCTCACAACAGCCTGTAACTCCAGATCCAGGGGATCCAATGCCCTCTTCTGGCCTCTATGTGTAACTGCACTCACATATGCACATATCCATGCATAGATGCATAAATTTATACATGATTTACAACAAATTAAATTTTAAAATACTAAAGAGGAATGGATGGTGCATTGGCCAGTTGGAGTATCCATCCCACACTGTACTGCCCAAAGTGGTATGGGACAACTACAGAACTGAAAACAGCTGGCATAAATTGTCTACTTGGGGCCAGGTGCTATACTGGGCATCCTAGTGCATTATCTCTTTCCTTCTTTCTTTCTTTCTTTCTTTCTTTCTTTCTTTCTTTCTTTCTCTCTTTCTTTCTTTTTAAGGAGAAGAAACCAAGGCTTGGAGTGGGCAGCAATACCACACCAGCTACGCAGCTGTACACAGATCTGAGTGGTTTGTAGTCTGCCTGATCTCACAGTCTGAGCTTTGGAGGTCCACCTCACTGTTTCCAAGGGATGCTGAAGACTAGAAAAGTTCAAGAAGTTTCCATGAAAAAAGCAGAAGTTGAGTTGAACACTGAGAATTACATGGAGGAAGAAGCAGGGGAGCCACACAGCCGGCCCCATGCTTCTGCTTTCTGCATAGTACAGGGGAAAAGGTGAATGAGGCTACTTTGTGGGTGGCATTGCTAATTAATTTAAGTTCAGCACATGCCTTGCCATTTGAGCTTAATCTTATTATAGCATATCTCTTCGCATTTCTTTTGTTTGTGCAGATTTTACAGGCAGAAATTTTTCAAATCAATCAAAGTGCATCTGTACTAAGGAAAATTATTTTGTATGTATTAAAGCAGCCAGCTCAACTTTGTGGTCTCTAAAGTAACAAGTAAAACCAATTCAATTCCTGTCACAAAGGGAAAGAGTGGTGTGCTATAGGAAGGAAAGCCTATATACATAGCAGCATCTCTTTTATTTCTAGCATCTGGTATGGTGTCCAGGAGAATAAATTTACAGTGTTTGGAGGAATACCTGAGGACAGCACAGTCAGCCTGAGCTTGGCTTGGGGACAGCACCCTTGACTTATAGCTTGCCCTGCATGGCGAGTGTGCAAGTATTTCCATAACCCAGAGAAAGAAGTCTGACATGAAATATTCCACATCTGACATTAGGGCATACCATCCCTCTTATTCTACTTGGCACCATCTCACTATGAAAGTGCCTCTTATAAAGTACAATTTCTGAACTTTGTTCCCATGCTGTTGAATTTGCTCCAGCTCCTGAAATCCATGTCCTTGTCTCTAAGTCATTCATTCTCCTCATTCCCATTTTCAATCCCCTTGTCTTTCTTTCTTTTTTTTTTTTTCTGAAAGTAATTTTCCCAAAGACATCTTTCAGTCCGTGTAAGAGGGAAATGACTTCATTTTTCTTTAGCATCTCCAAAAGAACTTTTTCTATTTCCAGAAAGCTGAGATCAAGTGATTTCTCCTCTGTACATCTGGCAACCCATTCTGTCTGTCCTCTTCAGAACGCATCATCGTCAACAGCCATGCAGTTTGTGTGGACCCAGCCTAGCTCCACTCTCGTACCAACTGGTCCAGACCCTTGAGGTCACAGATTAGTGGCATGCAACAATCAACACAAAGCATTGTTTTCCTTGGTTGATGTGAAAAAAAAAAATATGGCATCCTGTGGCACGAAACAGGCCTGATGTAGCCGGTCTGATCACATGAGAGCAAGCCTTGAATTGCAACTAGCTTTGGTACAAAATAGACCCAGAATAAAATCAATTCCTTACATGATCACAGCTGTTACTATAGTGCTCTGTGTCTTGGGTCTCCATGTTACCTAATAAAGTTGCAAACCGGGCAACTGAATCCCTCCATTTTGGTGTATTAACCAAGGCAGAGTAGGCTTTGAATCATAGAAAGTGCTTTTCATGGGGACTGGAGAGATGGCTGAGCGGTTAAGAGCACTGGCTGTTCTTCCAGAGGACCGGGTTCGATTCCCAGCACCCACATGGCAGCTAACAACTGTCTGTAGTTCCAGTTCCAGGCAAACACCAAGGCAAATAAATAAATACATAAATAAATAATAAATAAAGTTTAAAAAAAAAGAAAGTGCTTTTCACAAACTTACTTTTGCATAGTAACATGAGCAAGCCCAGTGATCAGATGGCTGCCCTTCATATGGCTCTGTTGGGTTTGCAGAAACCTAAGTTTTGAGTATCAAGCGTGGTGACACATGCCTGTAATCCTTGGACCCTGGAGACAGACGTAGGACCATGAGTTTGAAGTAATCCTGGGCTACACAGCAAGACCATAACCCTAAAGCTTTGTCATCCTCCTCATGAAGCTGTCAGGGAGCAAAGAGAATGAGGGACACCCTTGCTTCTTAAATATTTAGATCTGGAAATCACAGAAATCAAATCCACGCTCTCCTAGTTAAAACACAGTCACAGGGTCATGTTAGCTTAAAGGAGCCCAGAAAAGAAAATGCATAAATTTTTAGTAACTCTTAGCCACAGATAGGATGCTGGCAGAGATCAATAACAAAGCATGGGCCCAGGCTAACAGAGAGAGCACACAGTGTGTGCTCCAGTCCTTGCCCCTAGGTGCCTAACTTTTACCTTCTCCATCCCAAACTCTGTTCCCTTCTCCAGCCTCCTACCCCCTCTGGCACACGTAGCATATTCCCAGCAAGCAAACTCATTCCAGCAGGCATCAGTGAGCGATGAAGGTTTCACTGGAGATCTCATGTGATGGCAGAAATATAAGCACATCTTCCATGACATCTGTTCCTTCTCCCAAAGTTCTTCTCCCTTGCCAGCAGCTGCGCCTCACCTCACTCTTCTCTGGCCAAGCACTTCCTGTCCAATGCCAACAGCTCCTCAGAGTTTCCTTGCCCTTAGCCTTTTGTCCACTCTGCAAAACAGAAACCTGATAGTAAGCCATAAATCAATGACACGTTTCCCCTCCTTACAACACAACCCTTAAGAAACTTAGAAAATTATTCATTCTTTTAGGGTTGGTTGGGTGTGGAGTTTGCTACTAAAACATTTTTTTTTGCCAGAAAAATTTATTTAAGTGGGGGGAAAAAGAAAAGAAGCCAGAAGAGTATCCTCAGTAAGTGTTTTTTTCTAAAGAATCAGTTTAAAAGGGTCTTTTTTCCCTTTTTGTATTTTTCTAGGATTTAATTTTTGTTTCTGTATATTTCAAATGTTCTGTAAAGCACACAAAATATTTCTTTAATAGTCTAAAATATATAAAGACTTTTAGCCTTTCTCCAACATCATTGACTATTACAGAATTGCAAATCAAAGCCACAGTAATATAGTGATTCCAACTAATTAGGAGGACTATAATAAAACACAGACACACACACAGAAACACACACACACAGATACACACATACAGACACACACACACACACACAGATACACACATACAGACACACACACACAGACAGACACACACACAGACACACATACACAGATATACACACAGACACACACCGATACACAGACAGACACACACAAACATACACACACACACAGACACTCACACAGACACACTCACACAGACATATACACACACAGATACACATAGACACACTCACACAGACACACCGACATACACACATACACTCACACTTACATACACACACAGACCAGAAAACAACAGTCATATTGACCATATCTGTCCATTTCCTGTTGCCATAACAAAAATAACTGAGTTGGATATTTTATAAAGAAAAAAGGCCTATTTAAGTCTTAATTTGGGAGGCTGAAGTTCAAGCCAGGTGACCTCTCTGTTTGGCCTCTGGCCCAGGACACTCTTTGTCTGAGTAGCCTCATGGCTAATGGCTTCATAGTGACAGGTCATACACAAGGGGGACACCATATGCCAAGACAGAAAGTCAGATGTGGTCAGAAGTTTCTCTGTCCTGCCCAGCCAGTCCCACAGTCATTTAGTCCCAAATAATCACACAAAGGCTCATATTAATTACAAATTGTTTGGCCTATGGCTCAGGATTATTACTTGCTAACTCTTACTCTTACACTAATCTATGATTCTTATCCATGTTTAGTCACATGGCTTGGTACCTTTTTCTCAGCACAGTATTCTCATCTTCCTTCCTCTGAGTCTGGCTGGCATCTGCTCTGCTCTTCCTCTTCCCAGAATTCTCTTCGTTTGGGTGTCCCATCTATACTTCCTGTCTGCATACCTTCTGGCTAATTAGCATTTTATTAAGCCAGTATTTACAGTGACAAATATTTATAGTATACAAAAGAGTAGTCTCACAGCAGTCAGGGACTAGGAGTTGGGGGATCAGTTCTGCTCACTTTTTTTTTATAACCACACTCTCATAAGATGTAATCAGGACCCAAGGAGAACTACCTTAATGTCTCTGAGAGCAATGCCTGATGACCTCCCAAGGTCTCCACAACTCTTGATGGCATCACAATGAGATATAAGCTTTGCATATCAATTATTGGGAACTACACCCAAACTTCACCTAAGCTTAAGGCCGAGGATATGGGAAGAAGTACATCATTCTCTTCCTGGCAAAATGGTATCTCAGTGGAAAACAATATGGAGACTTCTGCAAAAACCAAACATGACATTGCCATATTATTTTAGAATTCTTTGTACATACCCCAAAGAGTTAGGAATTTGAGCAGATGTTTTGCATACCTATGATCATCAACAACATTATTTCATAACCAGATGGTAGAAGCAACTTAAAACATTTGTTTAGAGATGAATACATAAGCCACATACAGTACAGGCAAGTGGAATATCTTTTAGCCTTGATCAAAAAGGAGGTTTTGGAACTGGGTGGGTCTATGAATGAGGCATTATGGTAAGTGGAAAAGGCAGGTCATAAAAGTACAAATTTTGTGTGCTTGCACTTATCTGAGCTTCCTAGAGAACTGACATTTACAGAGACATAGTTAACAGTACAGCAGCTACCAAGGGCTGCAGATGATAAAGGTGGGCGTTATTGTTGAATGGGTATAGAGCTGTGGGTAATGAAAAAGCTCTGGAAACAGGCGAAGTCACATCTGCACAGCCATGAGAAGGTATCAGGTCATGAGCTGTGCACTTAAAAATGTGTAATTTTATGCTATGTATATTATATATTTTATCATTATTATTATTATTGAAACAAGCTTTCTTTATATAGATAGCCCTGGCTGTCCTGGAACTCACTCTAGGAACCAGGCTGGCCTTGAACTTAGAGATCCACCTGCTTTTACCTCCTAAGTACTAGGATTAAAGGTGTGTGTGTGCCACCATGCCTGGTGGGTTTTTGTTCTTGTTTTTGGTTTGGGGGTTTTGTTTTAATTAAATTAAATGTATCTTCCCATAGACAGCTTTACCTCAGTTTTTTGACTTGATAGCTCATGACATCTAGAAACCATATGTTTGGGGGATCTGGTCCAAGGATGTTATCAACTTATACAAATGTTCTTATGAAACTCAGTTCTATGTTCAATGACTGTAAACCAAACAACAACAGTAATAGTAGGTTGGAAAGATGGCTCTGCAGCTCTGAGAACTGTCTATTCTTCCAGAGGACCTGTGTTGGATTTCTAGTATCCAGACAGAGGCTCACAATACTTTCAGGGGATATAGTGCCTTCTTCTGTGCCTCCAGGGAGCTAGGCACACAAGTGGTATATAGACAGACATGCAGTCAAAACACCCATACACATAAAAAATAAAATTAAAATTAAAAACAAGTTTTTTAAAAAACAGATATAATTTAGTCATTCCATCTGCTCGTTATTCATTTTTAAACTGAATTTGTAAATGACATTAAGAACATTCCACCTGTATTTATACAAGGCTTAGGGAGTTAATAGATATGGCTCATTTTCTTTGGGGATTTCCTATTTAGTGATTAAAAAGCAACTAATTACAGTGTATGCTGAGATGAAACAATGTATCAAGTGCAGAGGAATAAGCAAGGTCTGCTGCCTGGGTTTTGAAGAGGACTTCTTGATGATGCATTTAAGCTACACCTTGGAGAAAAGAGGGCGAACACAGAGCTGCATTAAAAAGTGGGGGGGGGGGGAAGAAATGCTGGAATATGAGCAAGCCAGAAAAGCTACTCATCCCACCCCAAGAACCCCAACTGGTCACAGGACATTGATCACACTGGCTGGGTGAGGACTGGAAAGCAATATCAGGCCATGATGTGATGGTGATGGTGGTGTCTTTACTAGGAAGATGGCACAGGAATGGGACGGAACCCAGAAAGCCATGCCAAAGCCAACGGTGTATCAGAGCCAGAACTAAGACTTTGGCTGCCCAATGTTGTGATTCTCAATAAATGCAGAGCACACTGGAGCTTTCTTTACAAGCTGGGCACTGACCTGTGCCTGCCAGTGACTGATCATGTGAAGCTGTTAGGTGTGTGGTATGAGAAGAAAAAGAATAGAAGCCATTTTCATTAAGTAGGAATGCTGAGGCAATGCTTCTTGTCAGAATCTTGGACTCAGCCAATTTGCAGTACATTCATTTCTTATCCACAGAATAGAAGACACACTGAGTAGATTTATTTCTAGAGGCTGCCATGAGACTAGTACCCAGATGAGTAACCATCACTGTGGCCCAGGTAGTGAGAATTGAATGTGCTTGGAAACTGGAAATCCATGTCAGTCATTCTATGTTGTAGGAACAGAGATCATAAAAAAAAAGTCAGAGGCTGTATAAGTTTGTCTTGACCCTGGACAAGCTCAAGGACAACTCTGTAGCCGTCTTGTCAATCACTGTGAGTCACTCTTGCTCTTTGGTGTCTCTGTTCTTAGAAGTGCCCACCATGTCCTGCTTCCTGTTTCCTCTTGAGTACTTCTGCCCTAGAACCTTGAGACTCCTCTCCACATCCGCAGCCTCCCTTAGAGAGCCTTTATCTCCGACCCTGAGAACTATACGGTGTCTAAGAGCGGTACCTTTTCATGGCTGTCCCTCATTTCCACAGCTGGGACATAAAACGAAGGAAACCTCTATGTTTTTGTGGAAAACCCCACAACTTAACACCTCCTGTGTTCCAAGTTCCCAGGATCAAGCCATCTCTAGTGAGTCAGGCCCTGACACGATCTTACAAAGTAGTAGCTTCTATACCCTCCTTGGAAGGCTCCTCAATTCCCCCAGGTGGGCTAGATTTGCAAAGAACAGGGAAAACCCCTGCCTGGGGTCAGGGCATTGAGGCCTTGAAACACAAAGTCCTGGTTGCTTTTCCTGGAAAGAAAGGAAGAGAATTACCTGTCTTTCATTTTTGTTCCTCCTTCAGAGTAAGAAAACAGAAGCTCCAGCCATTTCTCAATATCTCACCTCCTCACACACAGAGAGTCTCACTTTCTGATATCTACAGATATATCAGCGGGCATCCCCAGTCTTGCCATTAAGTCTGGCAGAGCCACTGACTCCAGCACCTATTATTAATCTAATCTCAGATCTTTCCTGGGCCTCTACCTGTAGCTCATGGGCACTCCTGCCTGAGAAACAACTCCTGCTGCTGGATGGCACCTCCTCACCTCACCCATTCCTGGTCTTCTTCCCAGTACCCCAGAGTAGCTGATCTGATTGTAAAGGACACACAGGGACACAGAAAGCTGAAGATTAGAAATCTGAGCTATACGTCTGAACCTTCTTTCTTCTTGTGTTTCTAAAACTACTTTGGAATTAGGGTCCAGGCATGTGAGAAAGCCAGCTGTCCCCAGAGCCAGGCCAAGAAATCCTAGGATCTGATGGCCTACACTCAGTTATGTGGCCAAAGTGTTTCACTTCTATGCTTCAGAAGTGACTGGGTAGCTCCACTGCTGTTCATAAAAGAAGGGCCTTGAAGTTGACTTTTTCAAGAGAGGATGGAGTCATTGACTCTCTTCCTGATCTATTCACCGGTCTTTCTTGTCTCCTTCTAATGCATAACTCTGGTACTCATAACTAGGACACACCTACTCCATTTTCTTACAAGTATATACAGTTGTTTAAGGGGGCTTCCCAATGTCAGATTGTCTTTTTTCTATCCTGATGAGGCACCTGATAAGGCAAATTCTCTCTGAAGCACAAACTTGGTCCAAGTTCTTCACAGAACATTCTCAACCAGGCTTGGTAGCATGTACTTATAATCTTAGCTGATCGGGACTCTGAGGCTGGAGGACAGCAAATCCAAGGCTGGCCTGGGGTTAACTTAGAAAGACCCCTGTTTTAAAATGAAAAATTTATAATTGATTTTAAAATGTCATTTATTATTTGAGGGGATGACATGTACACATGCACATACTGAGATGTGCATGCTGCCATGTACATGTATGTGGAGGTTTGAGGATCCCTTTGGAGAACCGGTTCTCTCCTGTCATTTAGGATCTAGGAAAGAAACTCAGGTCACAAGGGTTAAATAGCCGGTGCTGTGGCCCTACTGAACCATCTCACCAACCTCAAAACAAATTTGTTCAAGGGTCAGGCATAACTCAGTGATATAGTACTTTCCCAGCATGCCTCTGGGTCAATAGCTAGTAAAGTGCATACACAGAAGATTATTTAACATCAAGGTCTCTCTCCTTTTGCATCCCAGCCCCATGGACTTAGGCTAAGCCTCACTCTAGTCTTATACCTGGTGCCTGGGTCTTAATATTTTTCTTGCTCTCCTCAACTTCCGATCCCTAGCCTCCTCCTGGTCATAGTCCCAGGTTAGAGGGCATTTCTCCATCCTTCTGCCATCCCTGTGCATACTCAGAGCATCTGCTGATCTGATTTATGTTTTCCAGATTTGTCGCCTCACCCGCATAACCAGGCCGGCAGATATTTTAAGCGCGTGAATCAGGGTGTCTGGCATGGCTTCCTCTACAGCAGAGCTCCGGCTGCAGGCATAATGAAGTTGGGAGGGGGAAACAGTTCGACTTATCAGGGAGGAGCTTTGTGTCAGTAACTAGTCTGCCTGGCAACAGCACCGGGAAAGAAAGATACCCGCTGGTATCAGAGTCAAAGTCTGTATCCCCGCCCACAAATCAGCATCTCCTATATAGTTTTTTCACCACTGGGGATTGTCTACACTCCTTTTTAAAAAGGAAGATAAATTTCATCTATGCATGCTTCGAATGATGTCCACTGACATGACATGAGACAGAGAGACATGATGAGCAGCAGTGTCACCAGGCTGTGGCTATCCTTAGACCAGTTATGAATGAATCATAAGAAGTAAACTTCTGCACTAAAATGAGTGGCTGGAAAAGAATCTGCACAAGGCAGCACTAATTGACCTCTATGCCTGTGTGGGCATCTTGTTTGCAAAATGGGTCAGGAGACAAGAGAGGGAGGCTAGCATTCCTTTCTGTTCACAGTCTCCTGAGCAGACACTGATGAAATAGTCTTGTCTGTTTCCTGCAGAATGTGAAACAGAGCTGATAAAGGTCTGGTGTGGACTTCCCGACACTTGGGCGACTTCAAGACATCTCACTGTGCAGGACAGTGATATAATCAAAGCTGAACCAGGGTGTGCTGGATAGGACCTGGCCCTTACTGTGTTGATACTTGATGTATCCTGAAATTATGTCTTCTTCTCCTCCTCAGCATCCTCTCTACCATCTGGAGAATGAGCCAGTGATCCCACAGAAGTCTTCCCAGGTCTGGCATTCTAGGATTCCAAAGTCAAAGATAGCTTTATCATCCTAAGAAAGCAAAATGTTTAAAATGTTCCTATAAATGTGTATGTCAGACACCTGGATCCTAATATTTTTCCCTTCTCAATGCCCACAAAAGCCTTCAGGCTTTAGTGTCCCCCAAGCATACATCAGCCGTGATATCTGGGATACATTTACATTTTTAGAAGCAGTGTAATTCTATTTGGTCTCATGCCACAGGAAGTTCAAGCCTGATTCAATTAAGGGGTTTTATAAAATGAGTTTTTAAAAAGGAAAGACAATGCATTGCATGTGTTACCCTATTGTACTTTACATTGTTAGCCAGTAAGACACATTGGGGGCGATGTGTGCTCTGGTCCAAGAATCTGTTAGCAATTCACAGATCGAATATTTTACGGTCTTATTTGGAAGCATAGAATTTAGAAGCTGGCAGAGGCTTAGGAGGTAGGCAGGCATGTAAAACAAGGACAAGGGGACTTGGGGTTCATTTTTGCATACCACCCAGCTCCTCCTAATACAGTCTTCATGGTGTAGGACTGAAAATCAAGCAGGAAAAGAAGCTATCTCTTAAACCTGGTGATGAGAAGGTGGTCAGCAACATACAACAGAATGGGGTTTGGTCTGCTCTTCTTCTTATTAAAAGCTTCCAAAGCAGCAGCAAAAATCCTGCATGTCAGAAAAGGGGTGGAGGCAACTGTGCCAATGACAGGCAGAGGGGAAACATCCCAGGTAACAGCTGAAGCTGGCTTTTTCCATAAAACCCACACTGCAGAAAAGCAGTCCTCCTTGGGAACAGGATGGGAGAGCTCAGAACTGAAAGGGAAAGGATTTGGAGCCGATGCGACCAGAGAAAGGGAGTGTTAGGAACTGGCCACACCTCAGGGCCAGGGAGACAGGCTTCTGGCAGTGGAGCTTCTATGAGAAACTCAAAGACTTGGGAACAAAGATCCTGAGATGACCCACATTTGGGTAGTGGAACTATAAAAAGGAGAGGCATTGTTCAGATGTGAACTGTTCCCCATGGGCCCCTGTGGAAATCTTGGTACCCAGCTGGTGTCACCATCCTGGGAGGAGTTGAAAACCTTATGGAGTGGAGGACTTGAAGTAGATGTCAGGGAAGAAGGACATGCCTTTGAAGAGGGTCCCTTGCTCATCCCTTTATCTTCCTCCTCTTCTTCATTACCATGAAATGAGCAGCTTGTCCCGGCTAGGGCATTTCTCTGTTGTAGTTAAGTCCAAAGGCAATGGAGCTGAAACCTTCTAACCTGTGCCAAAGTTGGAAAGAGTATTCATGGTCAATCCTGGGGAAAGGATGGAGAATTTAGTTGAAAACTAGGAAAAGTGGGTATTGGAGGTCAAGGCTCCAGACCCAAACTGACTCTGAAATGTCTAGAGCTCTTTTGTTATTATTATTATTATTTCTGTAATTGTGGCTGGTTTCCATTTAAAGGAACCATAACAGTTTGGACACAGCCAACAGAATCAGAGAATATAGAATGATTGGGACAGAGTTATTTTTATTGGTCAATGTCATTAGATACAAAAACTGAAAAGAAGGACAATCAGTGTCTCCTATGCTGGCAAGCCATTAAAGATGCAGCAGAAAGGCGTTTGAACCATCTAAATATATTACCCAAAATTACAGGAATACTTACTGTCAAACAAAACAAGTTGAGACAGGTAGGCGGGGGTACTTGTATCAGGGACCAATGCTGAGAACAGCTCCCGGGTTCCAGTGATGTTCACCAAGAATAGCTCTCCCCAAGTCATTTTAGACATCAACACAGGCAATGATGTTTAATACAGGGGAAACAAAAGACCTTCACTTGTATGCTTTCTTAGGAGTAAGAAATTCCTCCCCAGGACCATCTCCCTCCACTTCCCCTCACATCTTGTCAGCCATAATTGCATCATGGACTCCCAATGCTAAAACAATCACTGATGGAAGTGAGATCAGGAGGCTAAGGGAAATTGATAAAGCCTAGATCTAAAGGGTGAGGTGTTCACATGGGAATGGTGGACATCAGGTGAAAAGACTGGATAGGCATCACATGGGTTGCTCTGCTTAATGGCCACAGAGAAAGGAGGCTGAGACATCCTCTTCATGGTTGTCTCTTTGCTCTCTCCTTTGGCGACAACTGTAACAGTGAATAACAATGGCCAACAGAAATCAAGACACACCCAAGACTTCTTAGAGTCTCACTGTTCTAACTCAGCTTGGGGCCTCTTCTAGCTTGCTAGGTTACTGCCCTTTCCCAGTAGCTGAGGCTCAGTGTAGGTTCCATACTTCCCAGGAAATTAGATATGACCAACTTGGTGACAGAGCCATTTTGGTAGACACAGGAAGGGATTCATAATCAGATCTGGTTTGATGACACTAATCTTTAGCTTTGAGACAAGGGAAAATTTCTCTAGGTCCACCTCCACCAAACTTATTTTGTCATGTGAGTCCCATCAAGGGAGGCAATATTCTGAAGGTTACCATAACAGTGAGGCATTCTGGAAATTCAAGAAAAATGGTGTTGTTCCAGGGGCTATGGGGGAAAAAATGAGTAGCAGAAATCTTTATTTTTTTCTTACTTTCTTCTCCCCTTGACACAACCCAAAGAGAAGCCAAAGAAAGTGAGGAAGAGGAAGAGAGGTATAGGACCTGAGAGAGGTACCCAGTGATACTGCTTGGTGTCTGGGGTAGACTAAATGCTGACGGATATTATTCTCATTGTCTTAGTGTCCAAAATCTAAGGTCAAGTTCTGGAAAAATACCACAGAGACAAGAGGCAAACAACACGCTTGTGTTGGGGACCCCAGCTCCTGGTCGTCCCGTCCCTCTGACTTTCATATCTGACAGTGTAAATGCGTTATGGACCCCCACTTAGGCTCCCTAAGTCCAATGTGTTCTTCTACTCTAAGAAAACTCACCTGCCATGTCCCAGACACTCAGCAAACAAATTTAGCAGCTGTGATGATGACACAGCCTTCCATCGGGACACACTGACAGAATACAGACCTTGAGTCATTTTCCTATGAGAGGGAGGCCACCTCAGCAGTAACTATACCAATCATCTCTTCCCTGGACTTACTAATGACTACCGTGTGATTGATGACCGGCTACTAGTCTATTCTAAACTCAAGAGCCAACTTTGGTGGTCTATGGAAGTTTCCCCTAACTCAGAGCTGAACCAGTAACATGAAGAATTACAAACAGATCTGAGAAGGAGGGACCTTTGTGTACATACCTACTCCCTGACTCTCATCATCTCTCTCCATTTCATTTCATTATTTCAGATTTTTAACTTTTTCACTTTCTCCTTGCTGTAGAATCATAAACTCGATGGCCACCCACTATGGACTTAGGTATACCGAATCAGCACATTGAACTAGCAACCCCAACCCCAAAAGGGTGCAACCCCATCCTGGAAGAAAAGAAACTTAACTTCTGAAGCAGGACAGTATGCCTCATTCCTCATTTACTCCTGATAGAAAAACTCTATATATGACTTCTTGTTTTGTTTAAGATACAGGATGTTGGTTCCTGGCTGTTGATTCCCCCAAATTACCCTCTTCTAGTGGCTTGATTCATCATAAGTCTGTCAGATGCTGGCCCATCTGTTAGGAAGGAACTCTAAACTCCTCCCTGATCTGGGTGTGGTGGCTCAGGCCTTTAATCTGCACCCTAGGGAGGCAGAACCAGGGGAAATGTCTGTAAGTCTGCAGCCAACATAGTCTAGAGAGAGAGTTCCAGGACAGCCAGGGCTCCAAAGAAAGACCCTGTCTCAAAAAACCAAACCACAAAAAAAATCATTCCTACTATGTCAACTGCTCATTGTGCCAAAGGAAAAAAATGTGTATTTTGATTCCTGATTTGAGAAGATTTCTCATGCCCCCTTCAAGCACACCAAGAACTGGCTTCCTCACTATTCTACTGACTTATTTTTTAAAAAGCAAAAGAATATTGAGGAAGAAGACGTTCTCTCAGTAACAAGAAATGTGTCAGCAACTGCAAATTAATATAGAAATTTCTAGACAATGGCAAAGAGAGGAAGATTCGGTACACATTGTTTCTTCTAAAAGTGAGGCTAGCTTTTAGTAAATGCATATGTAGAAGAACTTCTTATCTTCCTGGAATTATGTAGTTCAATTATCTTGGTGGGTTTCAATTCTGCCTCCTCCTTTTCCTTGAAAGAGAGAACATTTTTATTAAGAAGGAAACCTACATCTATCTCTTTTTTGTGGATCAGCCACTTGTGATGTCATAGAAGAAAGCATTTATCAGCTGCCTCCTCCATAGGAGTGGGAGTAGGATCTTTGCTCAGATAACAGTTTTGAATCCTAGTTCACATCAAAAGGAACAGCCTGAGCATCATACATCTGGATAAGTGGTTCTAAGCCCAAGTCATGTGATCAAATCACCTAGGGAGGGGTATAAACCTTGGGCCCCAGCCTGGAGACTCCAATTCTATTTGGTATAGGGTAGGACCCAGGCATTGGTGGGTTTTTTAAGTTCTCTAGCAATATTTATGTGCATTGAGGTTGAAGCCCACTAAGAGAGGTTTTTCCTATGCCTGGTTTTATGGTCCTGTGGACTAGAAATTTTTCTTCTAAAATTCCAAAGGAGATTCTTCAAATTAATTAGCTGAAGGAAAGAAAATCTTAACACACAAACCACACACACCAGGTAGCTTTACACACAAACTCCTGTATCGTCTCACACACTACAAAGCACAGTAGCAGCTACTATGTCAAAATGCTTTCCCTGGCTTCCCCGGGACAAAGGGAGCATCAAGTTAGTAACAAGTTGTGTGTTAATTGTTGCAACAAATACTGGAAGAGAATGACTTAAAAGAAGAAGGTTTATTTTGGCTCAGGTTCCAGAGTCAGTCATGCTTGGCTGGCTCTCTTACTTTGGGCTTGAGGCAAGGCTGACCACTAAGATGGTGAGAAAGGGTGGAGAAAGAAGCGTTCGCCTTGTGGTGGCCAGGAAGTAGACAGACAGACGGACACTGTGGAGAAGGATACCTGACAACCTCCTCTGCCTTCTGCATGTTCACTCACAGGTGCATGTGTGCACACACAATGGTTAACAAGTGACAAGCTGAGCTTGCAGCTCTGTGAAAAACACAATTAAAAGCATAAAAAGATGGGCTGGAGAGATGACTCAGAGGTTAAGAGCACTGACTTTTCTTCCAGAGGTCCTGAGTTTAATTCCCAGCAACCAAATGGTGGCTCACAACCATCTATAGTGAGATCTGGTACCCTCTTCTGTATACCGTACACTGTATACATAATAAATAAAACCTTAAAAAATAAAAAGCATGAAAAGACAAACCATAGACTAGAAGAAATGCTTGCAAAATGCATATCTAATAAAGTATTTATAACCTAAAATATACAACAAACTCTTCAAATTGTATATGTGATCTTACTAAAATATTAGACTAAAGGTCTAAACAATCACTTCACCGAAGAACATAAGCAGATGGTCAATAAGCACACATCACAGGGAATTATGAATTAAAATAGCAATGTAGTACCACTGCATACCTGTATATGAATAGCTACAATTAATACATACACACATACTAACATGAAGCCCTGCTAGGGGTGGAGACAATAGGAATGGTAATTAATTATCAATAGATTGTCAAGTGGTACAGCTGATTTGGAAGACAATTTGGCAGTTTTGTAAAAAGTTCAACATTGACTTACTATATGATCTAGCAAGCAAAAAGCTACATACTTTTCAAAGTGAAGTGAAAAAAAATGTATGTTTGTGCAATGGCATACAACTGTCTATAATAACTGTTTTTAATTGTTTCAAACAAGAGGCCACCTAGGTGGCTCTCCATAGTGACCATCTGTGTAGCACCCATCCAATGGAATGACTCAACATGAAAAAGAACAGAGCTATGGGCCACAAAAGAGAAAGAAATTTAGGTACATTGTTAAATGAAGGAATCCAATCTAAGAAGCCTGCATAATTTATGATCTGAGCTATATAGCTTTCCGGAGAAGGTAAAATTATATATAGTATCTTACTTTTCTTCTACAGTGAAAAAGCATCATGGCCAAGGTAATTTATAGAAGGAAGTATTTAATTTGGGGCTCATGGTTCCAGAGGATAGGAGAGTCCGTGACCATCCTGACAGGAAACATGGCAGCGGGCAGGCATGACTATGGAGCAGTAGCTAGGAGTGTACACATTGAGACAGAAACCATGAGGCAGAGACAGAGACTGGAAACAGCATGAGCTTTTGGAACCTCTAAGCCTACTCTCAGTGACACACCCCTCCACAAAGGCCACGCCTTCTAATCCTCCCCCCACCAACAGTTCTACAACTTCAAACCAAGCATTCAAATATATGGGGACCAGTCTCATTCAAACCAACACAGACAGTAAAGGGGACCATTGGTTGCCGGGGATACTGGATGGGGAAAGATGACTAGGCAGAGCACAGAGGATCTTGGAGCACAAGATTATTCTGTGTACCACCACACTAATGGTAGACATAAGATATTAGATATGTGGCAAACCTAACTGAGAGTCTATAACCAAACAAAGAGTGGGCCCTGAGGTTAAGTATGTATTCTCATAAAAATAGTTTCCTCCAAATATTGATAATCAATATGCTTTTCTGGCTAGGTTATGAGCTAATACTGGGCCAGACAAACTTAATTGAGTAGCCTCTGTAAGACCTTAGGTTTTTCCTTCCTATGTCACCAACATTTGAAAGTAGTTACCAAATATCAAAGCTTGCTAAGACACGGCAGGTGGTAAGCTAGGCATTTTTACCCATGAGTGATCATTCCTGAGTACCAGGTAGCTCCTAAAATTTACATCTCAGGAATATGTATTAATCTCTGAGGTCACTAGCAAAGGATTAAGCTCTGGATAATAACAGCCTATTATGTTGTTGTTCCAGATTAAAGGCACGTTTGAGCGTTAAGGATGTGGCTCAGTTGGTAGAGTTCCTGCTTAGTATAGTTGAGCCCACCAGAACTGCTTAAAGCTGGGGGTAGTCCCACATGGCAGTAATCCCAGCATGCTGGAGGTAGAGGCAGGGAGAGTAAGAATTCAAGGTCATCTTTGGCTATATGAGACCTTGTGTTAGATAGGTATCTAGGTTGGTAAGAAGGTAAGTAGATACACAGACAGACAGATGGGTGAATGGATGAGTGGGTGAGTGAGTGAATAAATATATTTTGTGTGTGTGTGTGTGTGTGTGTGTGTGTGTGTGTGAGAGAGAGAGAGAGAGAGAGAGAGAGAGAGAGAGAGAGAGAGAGAGAGAAAGAGAGAGATTGATTCAATCCCAGGCACTACACTCATCACTATCATTTATCATCGTGTGATTGTTTAGATTTCATTATAAAGTTACTTCTATGTCTTATGTCAAGTATATAAAGAACTTTTCTGGTCCAAGGTTACTTTTTAATCTTTCAATCTTTTTCAAATACTACATTATATATATGTGCATGTGTGTATGTGTGTGCACTTGTACACTTATGTACATATGGGGGAATGCATGCATTTGTCATGACACACGTGTGAAGGTCAGAGTGTAGCTTGTGGAAGCCATTCTCTTTCCACTATGTAGATCCCAGGGATTGAACTCAGGCCCCTTTACCCACTGGGTCACCTTGCTGGTCCTAATCCTCCAATCTTTTGGTTCCTATGATTTATGAATCAACACAGGATAGCTGAAAGGCCACCAAAGATGCTGTTTCTAGGATGCTGGCAGCCATGGCCATGGGGCACTATAAAGAAAACATCCTGGGTAATGTGTAGGGACAGTAAAGACAAGTTCTTTACGTGACCACCCCAGAGTAGAGTCTCGAAGAATACATAGGAATTAGCCTAACAAATAACTAGAGAACCTAAACATAGTTCAGCTGGAGATTAGTACTGAGGAATGAAAGTGGGTAAGCAAAGCTGGAGAGATGGCTCAGAGGTTAAAAGCAGTGGCTGCTCTTCCAGAGGTCCTGAGTTCAATTCCCAGCAACCACATGGTGCCTCACAAGCATCTATAACAAAATCTGGTACCCTCTTCTGTATACTGTATACTAAATAAATAAATAAGTAGGTAAGCCAAGACTCAGAAGATCATGATGGCCTAGAGTGCTTAGCAACTGGAACTTTACTTTGAAAGAGAAGGAGGGCACTGGAGAACTTCAGTGTGGCCAAGCGGGTGCATGCTCAGGTTCAAGCTTCAGAAACTGTCGCTGGCTGCAAGTGGACATGGCTTGGAATACAGCCACGAGAGGCTGGCACAGCTCTTTGAACTGAAAAGCCTTTCCTTGTGAGGGTCACTTGACTGGTATCCCTTGGCTAGTAACTGATTAAGAGCCCTGAAACCAAGAATCCCCTCTCCTAATTGCTTCTCCACAGTTTAGACTAAAATAACAGCGAGCATTCCAGGAAAGGGAGAAAACTGCCAATGCCTGATGCTAAGTGTGACTATTTTAAAACCCAGATCCACAGCACTTGAGCCACTCTCAGCTCATCTGAAATCTGAGAGGGCAGAAACCTCTAGTCAGCTCAATGAGAAGATCTTGTGGCTGGAAGGAAGCCCAGAGGTTGCATCCCACCCAGAGCAGGAATCCTTCCCAAACACACCCAACAGGTGGCCAAAGGCCTCCTGTTCGCCACTCTCCACCTTCAAAGGCAAGCTCCCAGGCCTCCTGTTCCCCGGATCAGAAAGTTCTTTCTCATGTTGAGCCAATTTTTTCTTCCCAGGGACTTTTACCCATTAGTCAGCAATGCCCCACTCCTACTGAGTGCGCTTTCCTGAAGGAAAACCATTAACTTCAGAGACCACAGGCATTAGGAAATGCTGGCCTGTGGATATGATATTTAAAACATTCCAGTAGTTGCAAATGGCATGAATAAAATTAATACTAGTGAACACTTAAAAATACTCACACTGATAAATTTTGTGTTATGTACATTTTAATACAATTTTTTAACTTAAATATACAAGAAATGATAGTTCAGTCTATAAAATGCTTGCCTCGGAAGTGCAAGGACCCGAGTTTGAACCCCAGTACACACATTAAGAAGATGGGTGTGGCGGTAGCATATGCTTGCCATCTCACTCTAAGGAGGTACACAGACAGATCCCAGGAGCTTGCTGCCCATCCAGCCTGCCCTAACCGATGAGCTCCAAGTGAAGTGAGAGGTCCCGTCTCAAAGAACCAGGTGGATGGCACCTGAGGAATGACCTTGGCATCTGCACATACTTACATATGCATGCGCACACACACACACACAATAGGCAAGGGATAATACACTGACCAGTTAAAATGACATGACACAGTGCTTTGAAATGTAAGTGCTTGTGGCTCTTCAGAATGACACTGAATCTTTATTACCCCTCATAATACCCTCTTGCCTCACAATTTTTCCATCATTTTCTGTATCAGAGTCTCTATTTGTCTTCAGCCAGAGTTTTTAGCTCTGTGGCTCTCTCTACACCCTGATTGACTAGACCATCTGAATTTAAATTAGAATCATTCATTCAGTTACGTCAGGACAAAAAATGAATCCTTTACTACCCTTAAATATGGTTCTCTTGAAAGAGGGATTATAAAAATGTTTTCATTCCAGTCTTTATAGAAGTCATTTTATTTTTAAAAGAGAGGTCTGACATTGAATACATGCATGATACTCTCAAAGAATTGACTTTTTAAAAACAGTATTAAAATGGAGGAGTCTAAGAGAACACTGACAATCCAAAGGACTCAAAGGTAATGTGTCATTGTTTTTTCTTTTTGTACTTTGAATGTCTACACTCAGGACAGAAAGATAATCATCAAGAAAGCAAACCCTGAATGCTGGTGAATAAAAAGAGACAGAAATCATGGCATTTCAGGAGAACAAGTGGACATGTAGTTATGGCCTAAAGCAGACGACGACTATCATGTGTCATCTCCTATGCAGAATCTAGGTTGTATCTAGAGTAGAGAAGGAGCCAAGAGAGGAGAGAAGGAGATCTCAAGGAATAGAGAACAAAGAGCAGAGGGTAGATTGTTTGGGAGGAGGTAGGGACCAGCAGAGGTGGGGGTGAGGTGAGTGAGAGTGAGTGTACTAAGTACAAAGTACAATGACACGTGTGTAACAACATATCTTCTGTGACTAGTCACCTGCCAGGCTTCACCTCTTAAAGTGTCTACCAGCTCAGCGCCATCACACCAGAGACCAACCTTCCTGCATCTGAGACTGGGTGAGAAACCATACCTAAATCATAGCTCTGCATCATCCCATGGCATCCCTTCTCCTAAGAGGTCGCTTGTTCGGAAATGACCCCTTCAGTGCTGCCTTTTCCCATTTGTCTTTGTTACTCAAGAAGTCCCGAGCTGGGAGGTTAGGGTATAAAATTCTGTGACAATATGGATCCTGAGATGTCGAGGACCTGCTTCCATCCCCAGGACACACAGGTCTCTGAAAATTACCCACGTGAAATTCTTGTGCTGTCTGTGACCATCTTAGGTTTTCAAGAACCAGTCGGGAGCTAATAACTACTACCTTTGTTGGCCTTGTTACAAAACCCTTCCTATGAATCCTGTTTGTGCTATTCACTGACTTCTTTCCCTCCCACCGTGGCTGTGTATTACAACAAAAGGAAGCCTGATACCTGGCTGGGCAGCTGGGCACGCATCCAGTGTAGATCACACAGGCAAAGACTAGGACCTGTGGGAAGCTCACAGAGTTCCACAACAAAGGCTGAGATGAGCGTGTGTGTGTGTGTGTGTGTGTGTGTGTGTGTGTGTGTGTGTGTGTGTGTGTGTGTGTGTTTGTGTTTAGCATGTATATTAGCTGGAAGACTTTGTTAGTTCCTACTTGGCAAAGGAAAGGAAGGTGAAATTGCTCTTCACTTCAGCCCACTCTTGCTGCTGAGAACTGGGAGTTTCTTTGGGATCCCAGAAGGGATGTCATTACCCTGTGGTGGATGGCATTACCCTGCAGGGCCCAAACTTATCCTGAGAAATCTGGTTTTCTAGTCCTGTGATTTGCAGAGTTGGGGCTCTGAGCAGGAATTTGAGGTCTGACAGAGAAGCTGTTGAGTCTCTCGTAGGGTAACTGCTGAGTGGGAGGTAATGGTGAGGTGGGAGACAAAGCAGGCTTGCTGTCAGACAGGCCCAAGCCGACTCTCCATTTTGCTGGTAATTAAGCATATAGCCCCGGGCAAGCTATACAGCCTTTCCCAGCCTTGTCTATTCACCCCTAGGATGGGCATAGTAATCTAACACTACAGAGAGTAGCCAGGAGATCTTCACAGAAGACTAAAGTAAAGACTTTTCTTTCTTCATGTTGATGTATGTATTCTGCCAGGGACACTGATGCTCAGCTGAACTTCCAGTAAGAGTGCAGAATTTTTTTTTAAGGGTAATCGGATAGTTTCTCTTAACTATTATTTAGTTTCATGATCTTCAGATCTTTAGTCCACTTCTAGGTGTGTATGTTAGAGCCATTCATAAGCAGGAAAATCACTTCAGTATGCCAGAATGAAACCAGCCTGGGAAACATGGTGAGAACCTAAGACAAAACATACACACATACACCTTACCACTACCACCACCACCAAGAACTCAAGAGAATGTCCTAGTTAGGATTTCTATTGCTGTAATGAACACCATGACCAAAAGCAACCTGAGGAGGAGAGGGTTTATTATCATTGAAAGAAGCAGACAGGAACTCAAACAGGCCAGAATCCTGGAGGCAGGAACATAGCAGAGGCCACAGAGGGGTGCTGCTTACAGGCTTGCTCCCCATGGCTTGCTCAGCCTGCTTTCTTATAAACCCAGGACTACCAGCTGGGGGATAGTATCACTTATGATGGAGTTTGATCCTCCTGCACCAAGTTATTAAATAAAAAAATATCCTCCAGGCTTGCCGATGGCCTGATCTTTCGGATGCCTTTTCTCAATAGAGGTTTCCGCCTCTCCAGTGGCTTTAGCTTATGCCAAGTTGACAGAAAGCTAGGTGGTACAATCCTAAGTACTGATACCTATGGACAGCATTTCCTGGCACCTTGTACCATTAGCTGGGACTGAAAGAGGATTGTATTTTAATATGTCATCAACAATTCTGTAAAAACTCCACCAAGGGCAATCTCCCTCTTGGTGTTATAGAAATAGATGGTACACACGCCTTAGAACTTCAGATTATAGAATACAAAAAAAATCTTATATAAAGCATGGCTTATTATGTCTTGTTATGGATGAAAACAATTTAGACCCAAAGAGGTAACCCTGGTCTCTCAGATAAAAGATGAGAGGACTCCACTGTAAATTAGTGAAATTTATGAGTTTAATTTCTCCAAACTAAACTGTGTTCTTCATAGTATGGCAATTTTTTTCTTCCTTGTTTTTAGTGTGGCAGTAATAGTTGTTTATCCAATATGTATTCTCCTTAAAACATTCACCTGCTAGCTCAGTAGGCCACAGGGCTTATCTAGCATGCACACAGGCACAAGTTCAATCCCTGGTACTGCACAAACTCTTTCCCTTATTTAAAAAGAAAAGAGGAGCTGGCATGCAACTTCCTTACCCTTGTTCATGTTTCCTCCTGACATGAAGGCATGTTCTCTAGAGTATCAGCCACATTCTGTCCCTATGAAAACAAACCTACATACTAAGGCTGACAGGTAGAAAGAGTCTGGGAGATTGGGACATGAGTGATAGCTCAGGGTCCCTGCATCAACCTCAGACTCACTACCTCTTGTCACTTTGCTTATGTCATTCATTATGATCTCATTTTCATTTTCCTTGCATCTAGCCGGTAGGACCAAGGCTTGGGGAGATGGGTTCTCCCACAGCTATGTTCCTCTGCTGTATCCACTTCTTTCCCTGTTTAACTACATATCATGTCCCTTTTCCGGTAACTGCTCAGCACCTTTTAAATTTCTCTGGCTCTTCTGACTGTACTGTTCACTTTAGAGCCAGCTTTTAGCGTTGTGGGCAGATTATCCCTTAGCTGAATAGGAATCTCAGTGCTGTGGCCTTCCTTTTCCCTATTGTTAGTGAGCTAGAAGCCCAACTTTACATCTGGAAAACCCTGATATTATCAAGAAAGTAGTGGATAGATGGCTCAGTAGTTAAGAGCATTTGCTACTCTTCTGTAGGTCCTGGCTTCAGTTCCAGATACCTACATGGAGGCTCACAACTGCCTGTAACCTGAATCCAACATCCTCATCTGGCCTCTACTGGTTCAGGCATGTGGAACGGGTGTGTGCGTATGCGTGTGCGTGTGCGTGTGCGTGTGTGTGTGTGTGTGTGTGTGTGTGTGTGTGTGTGTGTATGCACTCAGCCACATAAATGTAAAACAGAAGATATAAACTAGTTGCAGAGTGGACATTGGGGAGCACTCTGAGATGTGCTGTCCTTCATTAGCACTTGACAAACCATACAGTGATTGTTTAGTTGGTTTAATTTCAATCTGTCTTCCAAGCTCCTGGAGAACAGGGAACTACATCTACTCTGGACACTGTCCCGAGCAGCACTTGGATGAACAGTGCTTCTTTTAGAAGAATTTCTTTAGTTTCTGAACCCCGGAAACTTGTGGGAGAATCTTGAAATAGCCCTGCCTCATGGATGCTTATTTTTAGCAGTGTTGCTCCTGGGCGATGCTTTGCCTTGGATTCTCTGGTGACATCTTTTTAGTGTTGGTCATTCCGGCCTGGGCAGTGGTTCCAGCATGTCAAATGTAGCTGACAGCAGCTTTTGAGTGAAGGAAAGGTAAGACTGAGAGAGCTTAAAACAATCAGCCTGTGCTGAGAAGATAGATGTGCAGGTATTTTAATACCAAAGGTCAAAGGCATGGTTTTCCTTATCTTCTTTCGGCCTGAGAAGTTGCTTTTAATTTAAAGAACATGCCCAGGTAATTTCCAAATGTAAACAAATGAAATTTGAAAGCAGGTGGATTGACATACCCGTATTTGCTCAGCACAAACCAATAAAAAGAGTGTTTCCTTTGTTCTTTTTCATTTACTTAAGTAAAGGATAGTATCCCCACAGGGGAGCTCTTTGGGGTTCCTGACACTAGGAAATCATTCCAGGCCAGGGAGGTGTGAGGCAGGCAGGAGACGCATGCAGGTGTTAAAAGAGACAATTCCCACCCAGGAAAGGGGGGCAGGAAAGGGAGCAGAAAGAGAAAGAAAGGAGCTGGAAAGAATGGGGAGAACCTCCTAACAGTACTGTCTTCCCTGAGGCATTCCCAGGATGAACCAGCCCCACCTCCTGCCTATGCCTTCTGCTCTTTTCTGCAGGGACCTGATGCTTCTGCTTGGAAGAGTTCTTTCACTTCCTTAAGACTCTGCTTTCTTCATCAACAAAGCTGTGATCTGACAATCACCTGTGGCCAAGTACACTGGCCAAGCACTGCCATCAGATCTGCCCGGTTCCTGCTCTGAATACACACTAGATAGTCTGGGCCAGATTAACAGGATTCCAAGCCTCTACAGGACACCAGGTTTTTTTCTTTGGTTCCTCACTCTTGTTTGAGGAGAGTCTTGTGTAAAGCAGGCTGGCTTCCAACTTGCCATCACTGAGGCTGACCCTGGACTTCTGATCCTTCTGTCTCTAACTCCCAAGTGTTGAGATATAGGCATGTGACACCATATCTGAGTGTCTCACTTGTAATGCCGTCATGAGGCTGGAAAGGAAGGCCTGGAACACTGTCTGCCACATAGAAGATATCCTCCTCCTTTTAACAGAATCAAGACACTTTGTGCCAGGGTAACAGAGGACAGATCCAGGAAAGGTTTAAACAAATTGTTCTGAACTTCTGCAATCACACATTCTTACACAAAACTGATTTCTGAGCACATTGTCTACAATGTACATTTATGTTAAAGCCATAAAAGCCCAGCACAGTTGGGAGTCTGTAAGCTAGCAGTGGAGGATGAGACTGGGGATCCTGGGGGTGGTCACTGAACAGTCAGCCTAGCTGAAAGGGTTAATTACAGGTTGACTGAAAGATCCTATCTCAAAAATAAAGTGGAGATAAAGAGACTCAGTGTTGAGCTTTGGGACAAACAAACCAAGCAAGAACACACATACTAAAAGTAAAATCTTGTCATTAAATTAAATTTTTTTATATTTATTTTTATTTTATGTGAATTGGTGTTTTGCCTGCATGTATAACTGTGTAAGGGTGTCAGATCTTGGAATTACAGACAGTTGTTAGCTGCCATGTGGGTACTTGGAATCGAACTCAGGTCCTCCAGGAGAACAGTGAGTGCTTGTAACTGCTGAGCCATCTCTCCAGCCTGTCATTAGATTAATTAATGTTACTCATCTTTTATAAGTCAAGAAATTTTAAGTGAGTTTAAAATAAAAGTAAAGACTCTTTTCCTTCTGGTGTAGAAAAAAACATCTGTAGGTTGGAAATGGGATCTATGAGCCTGAGTCAACATCCTGCCCAGGGAATGTGGGCCTGGGCTCTTAGCAAGCTCAGCAGTTAGAACCTGATGTGAAAGAGGGTGATTAAAATGTTTGCTAAGTCCTTTGGAACATGCAAATCAAGAAGCAAAGTATCCGGTATTCTTCAAATCAAAGATGCAAAGCATTGTTAGAGGCCAGAGGATAATGTCACCTCTGGTGAGTTTGGTTCTCAAGATGATGTCTATGGCAAGTTTCCCCATATAAGGAGGTCTCAGAGGCTCAAGAAAGAGCTGAACTGTTCTATAGCCTTTTTGGTTTTGATTTTGTGAGTTTCCAACAAGAGATATTTAAAGAGTATGATTTTTTAAAAAGTTACAAATAGAAGTTCTATTCCTTCCTATAACTAAATGTATAAGACATCTTTTCTATCATCTATTTATCAATTATTTCATACATCTATCAATCATCTATTGTCTATATCATTCATCTGTCTGCCATCTTTCTTTTTTGTTTTTTGGGGTTTTGTTGTTATTGTTTTTGAGATGGGCCTTGCTATAAAGCCCCAGTTACCCTAGAAATTGTATAGTTAGCCTCAGACTTGTGGCCATCCTCCTGCCCACGCCTACTGAGATCTCAGGTTTTAGCACCATGCTACCACATTCAGCTCAGCACATCGGCTGTGTATAGTTCAGTTTGGAGACCAAGAGCCTAAGCTAATCGATCACTTTAGGTTGCCTTTATTTTCACCAAGGAAATTACTTTCTCTAAGAATCTTTACTTTCTTTCTTTGTTGCCCATTGTCTTATTTTTATTTTTTGTGCACTGGCATTTTTTTAATATTTATTTTTATTTTATGTGAATTGGTGTTTTGCATGCATGTATAACTGTGTAAGGGTGTCAGATCTTGGAATTACAGACAGTTGTTAGCTGCCATGTGGATGCTGGGAATTGAACGCAGGTCCTCTGGAAGAACAGTCAGTGCTCTTAACCACTGAGCCATCTCTCCAGCCCTGTGCACTGGTGTTTTGCTTGCATATATGTTTGTGTGAGGGTATTAGATTCCTTGTAACTGGAGCTATAGACAGTTGTAAGCTGCTGTGTGGTTGCTGGGAACTGAACCCAGGTCCTCTGGAAGAGCAGTCAGTACTCCCAACTAGTGAGCCATCTTTCCAGCCCTATCTGGCACACATTGGCAACACATGTGTCAGGAAGAATGTCACTTGGCAGGTATAGGGAACAGCAAAGAGGCTTGATAGGTTGGCTGGTTATTCATGCTGAGCCTTCCCCTGCACCGGATGTTTGGTTCAGGCTTAGGCACCACAGCAGTGCTGTCACACAAAGGTCTGATGAGTTATCAACACATGTCATACATAAATGACCCACAGACCACAGCTGGAGTAGATGTACTCTGCCAAAGTAAGAGAAAAGAACAAATTACAGACCCACGTACTCCTGCGCCAATACCTGCTCTAACCATGTAAATAAGCGCTTTGCCTGAAATGGTGATAATGTAAACTATGGGTTACCCATTAGACAATGTCTGAGAAATGTGAATGGGGAAAAATAGAGAGGAAAAGAGCTATTAGGTTTCCAAGCAAAACGCCATATGTCTCCTGAGTAAGTCAGATGTTCTTGCTTCAGGTAAATAACGCTAGGGCTGACTGCAGAGCAGGGAACCCAGCCAGAGACCAGCAGAGCACAGGTGTGATGCTGCTAAGGCTGCTGCAGGTTGTCATAAACCAGAACCACGGAGACAGAGTGATGATGGACGGTGTTCACAGAATAGTGCATCTCTACCAAAGGAGGGAAAGTACATGCTCTACTCCATCCCACCTTGTACCTGGAGGCTTAAGAGCCATCATGAAGGGTGTATAGTAACAGAAGAACCCCACATGGACAACTTCTGAACTCTCTGTATTTACTTAACAAATAAGTTTTAAATATTCAGGGGAACTGAGAAATGTTTAAGACCCATAAATAAACATGGGGAGAAATGATGAACAAAGCTTAGGAAAGGAGAGGGGGGGATGCAAACCATCTATTGGTTTAGTGGAACATGATTGCCTGTAATCCCAGCACAGGTGCGAAGATCATGAATTTGAAGCCAGCCTGGACTGTATAATGAGTTCCAAGCCAGCCTGGGCTATGTAAGACCCTGTTACAAAACAAACAAATACATACATGGCTGAAGGAGTCCATCGTATACAATGTGGATATCTGGTGCCTCACGTCATAGAACTCAGCCTTGGAGGACTCAGCAGCTTAGGAAAACCAATTACACAGAAATGGAATAAAGTCAAACAGCCATGAAACCTCCACAAAGCAATGAAAAATCTAAGTCAAGGATGACATAGAATTTAAGAATATTCTTGGTGAAGACAGCTGGAAGAAGGGAGTGCCGAGCCTGGCTGGGTCTAGAGAGGCATGAGCACTGTTGGCTGAATATAAGATCTCATGAGTCTTGGTTTCTGCCTGCATGACCTTTGGGTTCTCTATGCCTGTTATAGTCTCACTTTCTTTTAGGGTGACTGTAGCTAATAAGATGATGTATCCCAGCAGGCCCCGCATGCATGTGGCATGTAGTCACCACTTAATACATACTAACTCCCTTCTCCTTTCCAGAATTCAAAATAAACTCTATTTTTTATCAGTATAGACTCATTAGTTCACAGCTAATCAAGGTCATTCCTTGACCTCCCATGGCATCACCATCTTAGGCTCTAAAGGAGACAGAAAACATTGGAAGTGGAATTGTGACAGTACTCTCACTGTGCCACACCTGTTTGGTCATTTATCTACATTTCCTAGCTCCTTGAGAAAGAGCTGTATCCCCAAGGCTCTGTGGCACATAGTTGAGCCTTGATAGATACTTTCTAAATGAACGAAAGTGACTGGTGAGGAAAGGTGAGGCTGTGAAATGTCAGGTGCAACTACACAGAGAGAATTAGGAAGAACATTGAACAAAATACCAAGGGAGAAAATAGTCGATATATCCAAAGTGGATTTAGAGAAACCCTCATAGTCCACAAGGGAGAAAGAATGCTGTTGCCATCAACACAGGAAAAGAATAAGGGTAGGAGAATCTGTCTGTCTGTTTCTCTCTCTCTCCCTCCCTCTCTCTCTCTCTCTCTCTCTCTGTGTGTGTGTGTGTGTGTGTGTGTGTGTGTGTGTGTGTGTGTAATCAGGGGATGAAGAGGAAAAGAACAGGAGTTAGGCTGACTCAATTGTAGAAAAGTCACAGGACCCTAAAGCCCAAACACTTGTATTTTGTGTAACTAACATGCAAGCATCATTGAAAAGGTGTTTTCAATTGTAAGAAGAACGAGGCAGGGTGAGTGACTCAGTGCCTTTGCTTTGAATGGGATGATGATGATAGCAGATGACAGAATGCAGAGCTAGCAGGTCCTGCCTCCTTCTGTATCCCATACACAGAGAAAAGTTTCTCAACTCAAGAAGGGTGCTATGGGAGTCTAAAAGCACACCGGGAAGCCTTCAGGTGGTGTGGTCCAGGCTTGAGTGCTGAACCTCTCAGAAGGACTCCAGTCTCTCTAACCAAATCCATTTCATCCCAAAGGGCAGAAAAGAGCTTGTTATGAATGCTCTTGCTGCCTTATCATGAGATCTTTGGCAGGTCATGAAAAACTAGAATGCTGTTCTTAAAGAATGGAAGCAAAGACAAAAGGCAGAGTCTCAAAGTAGGTAGATGGGTTATTTCCCAAATGTAAGCTTTTAGAATCCCCCTGATGCCTGTTAAAAAGAAATGCATTATGCAGCTAAGTGTGGTGGTATGAGCCCATAATGCCAGGATTTGGGAGGTGGAGGCAAGAGAATCGGGTTTGCAGTCATCCTTGGCTAAGTAGCACATTAGAAGCCACTTAGGTTTTATAAGACTGTTGTGAAATATTATTTTAAGATGTGTCACATTTGTTTATGCTATGGAACATTTGTTTAATGATGTAAAGATGTGTTGCATGCTTTTATGTTTTATTTGTTTAACTCTGTGAAAACTATGTTAGTTTACCTGCATGAAATGCCTGATTGGTCTTATAAATAGCTGAACAGCCAATGGCAAGGCAGGAAAAGAGAAAAGAGGAGCGGATAGGCAGAGAGAATAAAGAGAAGGAGAAAAAGAGAGGAGGGAGGTCAAGGAGCGAGATAAGGAGGAGGACTCCAGGGGCCAGCTGCCCAAATACACAAAAGACAGGTAATAATAAGAAGGAAAGAAACAATCTATAGAAATAGAGAAAGTTAGAAGCCCAGAAGCAAAAGGTAAACAGGACAATTTAAGTTGGGAAAATCTGAGCTAGAAACAAGCCAAGCTGAGGCCAGGCATTTATAAGGAATAATAAGCCTCCATGTATTTACTCTGGAGCTGAGTGGCCAGCCTCCCAAAGAGTAAAAGAGCCCAAAGACAACAAAACAACTAACTGCTTGAGACCCTGTCTCAAACTACCACCAAAATGCATTCTGTATCTCTATGTGGAACTAAAGACAGGGATTTGGCCAGTGGAGAGATGTTCTGGGTAAGGTGAATGGGAAAAGGCCACTTACCTACTGCATCCCCACATTACCCTCTCCCAGGGTAGAACATACCCCCAGGCACTGTGTTAAACTCTAACATGAAAATTTCCTCTCCATATTAGTTTAGCTAAAACCTATGGAATGCATTATTCATTAGCTCCTATAAAGAAAAGCAGTGAACCCCAAAGAACAACAAACAAGAGGGTCCCCAGAAGACAGGGCAGACCTTCTGTGTCACTGACAGAAGGCTATAGCAGTGCTCAATTGTCAATATAACTGACACTGTCATTCATTAGAACCTTACAATTAAAATTAAGATTCTGAAATGGTGCCAGGCAGGGGTGAAACTTGGAGAATTTCTCATGGCTTTCCTATCACCATGTCCCCCGTGGCATTTTAATCAGTGATGCTAGTGGGGGGGCAGATGAGGTCCTGAGTGAGTGTACATCATTAACATGAGCATGACCATGACAAGGATCCCAATGCCTCAGACCCATGACAATGTCAAGATCTAGTCCAACTAATGATGCTGACAACTGCAGCTTCCTCATCCTGGATGCTGACTTTGTTTACAGAAAGTATTACCCTCTGCCTCCTTCAGGATAGCTGCAAGCCAAGCTTGCTCCCCTACAGTGACCTTCTACTGAGATTAGCTAGCCACCTTCTTCCTGCTTGTGTTGAGGTTCTGGGCTGTGTTGGGACATTCCCATCAGAGCCCACTGCCTACCAGAGCCCAAGCTTTTCTGTACATATATGCATTGTTTCTTTATTCCTTGTGGCCCTGGTTAGGTCACTTCTTAAGTTGTGCGGGTCATAGCAAATGCCAACAAAAGTTACTTCCCCACCTAAGATCTATTTTTCATATTTATTTTTCTTGTTTTAAAAATGTGTGTGGGGGCATACATATGTGAAGTGCCTAGGAAGGTCATACATGTTGGATTCCCCTGGAACTGGAGTTACCGGCGTCTAGGAGTCCTCTGATGTGTGTGTGGGGGATAGAACTAGGTCTTGTAGAGAAGCAGCAAATAGTCCTAACCACTGGATCATGTCTCCATTCTCTCAAGAATTATTTTTATTATTTGTCATTCTGCATGACCTGGTGGTGTGCATGTGTGGATGTCCCCAGAAGCATTGGATCCCCTGGAGCTGAAATTACAGGCAGTTGTGAGGAACCTGACATGAATGTTTGGAACTGAACACAAGTCGTCTGCAAGAACAGTGCATGTTCTTAACCACTGAACCATCTCATTAGCCCGAATAAGCTACTTTTTAGAAAGTCATTGGCATATGTTTGGTACTATGCAAGATACTTCACAATATTATTATAGTTATTTATCTATTTGGTAGTCAGGGAGTTCCATTATTTATCCTTGGATGACCTGGAAGTCAGTATGTAGACCAGGCTGGCCTCTAACTCACAGAGATCTGCCTACTTCTGCATACCAAGTATTGGCATTAAGGGTGTGTGCCCAGCTAGTAAATACAAACTTCAACACTACTTTACAAATGAGAAAACTAGGGCTCACAATGGAAAATTCAGCTTGTACAGCATCATAGATCCAGGAAGTGGGTAAACAAAGACATATAGGCCCCGTGGGCTTCCAAAATTATTGCTGTTAGGCAGGAAAACACATTTGTGATGCTTTCATGACATGAGGCTACCAAGACTAGATGGTGCATTAGACAATTCTCCAAAATATCAATACTTCACCATCAGGCACAAAAGCTGAAATAATGAATTGAAGTAGAGCCAATAACAGAAAGCCTAAAAGCAACAGGAATGACAGGAGAAAAGAACAGCTACATAAGTACAAGATGAGAGAGAGAGAGAGAGAGAGAGAGAGAGAGAGAGAGAGAGAGAGAGAGGCTAGCAGCAACGTTATAGGAAAATCTCGCTGACTTTCCTTTTAGGGCCTAGTGAGTAAATAAGATGACTGCCGAATGAAAGGGCGCAAGTTGTCTTAGACCTAGAGGGTCCCAAACAAAGGCAGACTTGGGGTATGCCACGCCCTGCTCTAATGGCACTCATCCTGCAGTGTGCCCTGAATTCCTGTTATGAGAGGAAATAGGGAAAGAGTAGGAGCACCTGGAAGCATTCGGCTGCAAACAACAAGGAACCAAAAAGGCTATTTTCAAATGTGCAAGGGTTGTTTTTCAAGCTGCTACTTGCAGCCAGAATAGATTCCATTCTAGAAGAGACAACCAGTCTGTGGAGACAGCAGCTTTGTCTGCTTTCAACAGTTATGACCAATAGGGGCCCTAGGACCTGCTCATCAAATGGTGCATGAGACACTGATCTTCCAGAATAGTCCTCAGAGAGCTGTAGTAAAGAATGCAGGAACAGTGGATCTGGGATTGATATACGAGTAACCAAACCTTCTGGGTCCTGAACAAAATGGCACAAGTTAAAACAAGAAACAAATAAACAAAAAAAGCTTAGCAAACACACAAATAAGATTGACTATTGGCAACCAAAACAAACAAAGCAGTAAGCAGGTGAAGTGTAGGGTTTTTTTTTAATACAACATAAATCAAAATAAATAATAAAACCCAACATGGGAGCAATATTTACCATGTTCTGAGGGAAAGACATAGGACTTTAGGATTTTATCCTGAGTATATATTCAGTTGAAAGATACAGGCATGTAATGTGAATTTGAGAATGATACTGCAGGAATATGTCACTGGAACATACTGTTGTAATATTTCACTTTAAAAGTTGTTGGGGGAGTGGTGGCTAGAGAGATGACTCAGAGGTTAAGAATACTGGCTGCTCTTTCAGAGGACCCTGGTTCAATTCCCAGCACTCACATGACAGCTCACAACTGTTTGTAACTCCAGTTCTAGGAAACCTGACATCCTCACACAGATAAACACAAATGCACAATAAATGAATGAATGAATGAATGAATAAACAAATAGAATCATCTGAAAAAGTTGTTAATGGAGCTGGAAAGATGATCCAACAGTTAGAACAGAACACTCTGCAGAGACCTGAGTTTAGCTTCTGCAGCTACAGCAAATGGCTTACCATTGTGTATTGGTCCAACTTCAGGGGATCTGACACCCTCTTTAGTGGCACAGCACTTGTGTGCATAACACCACACACACACACACACACACACACACACACACACACATACAATTAAAAATAAAACAAATATTTTTAAAAGTTGTTGATGACCTTGAAGTGTAGCAACTAGTGGATAAATCAAAAGTTAAAAGATCAAAACATGGAAAAGATTCAGAAATTACTACTGAATCCCATGGGATATAGGCCAAGGGAGTGATGTAAATGTTACACCCTAAAGGGGACCTTAACACAATCAAAATTAGGCCAGGGGTACTGTGTAGTGCATAGATGTAATCCCACCACTCAGAACTGAGGCAGAGGATCAAGAGTCTGAGGCTAGCTTGCCATACTTAGTGAGACTGGGGGAGGCAGACAGGCTGTGTCCCAGAGATTCAGCTGCTGCGATGAAACACTGTGACCAAAAAGCAACTAGGGGAGGAAAGGGTTTAGTTTACTCACATCATCATCAAAGTTCATCATCAAAGCGGTGAGGACAGGAACTCAAAGAGGGCAGGATCCTGGAAGCAGAAGCTGATGCAGAGGCCATGGAGGGGTGCTGCTTATGGGCTTGCTCCTCGTGGTTTGTTCAGCCTGCTTTCTTATAGAACCCAGGACCCCAGCCCAAGATGGCACCATCCGCAATGGGCTGGACCTTCCCCATCAATCACTAATTAAGAAAATGCCTTACAGCTGCATCTCATGGAAGCATTTTCTCAGTTAAGGCTCACTTTTTTTCAGATGACTCTAGCTTATGTCAAGTTGACATAAAACCAGCCAGGACAGGCAGGAGCCCAAGAATGGGTAATATTAGAAGAGGTGGGAGCAGGTTATGAATATACTAGCAAACCATTAAAATCCCTCAAATTGGAACATTGTTTTACCCAGTGAGATGGCTTGATAAGTCAAAGCACTTGCCACAGAAGGCTGATGTCCTGAGTTGGATATTGGCTGAAAACTCACTTCTACCCTACACACACACACACACACACACACACACACACTGGTAAGCACCTGCCTAATTCACACATATGCACACATACTAATAATAAATAAGATTTAAAATAAAATACTTCAACCTAATACAATTTTTGCTGTTTTAAATTTTTAAAAATAATCTTCTGAGGGCTCACACCTGCAATCCAGGCATTGATGAATTAGAGCAGGGAGGTCACTATACAGAGCCAGCCTGGTTTACAGAGCAAGTTCCAGGCCAACCAGAACTACATAATGAGACCCTGTCTCAAGAAATGAAACAAAAGAAAATCTCATATGAACTGCACTGGGCCTTTCAGGAGGTATCTTGGGTGGTGGATATGTTTATGAAGTTTGGCATTTTCTTCATCTATTCAGTTTCTGTTTGTGAGTAGTGTGGAGTTTAGTAGTTTGCTGAAAATGGTGGGTACAGCATGCTGGCTACAGTGGAATGGATTGCTTAACTTGAATCTATTGTGCTTTCCTTCAGGGTCTGCTGTGGTCAACTTTGTATTTTACCATCACAACACAAGTTTGTCAGGGACCAAGGTGCCAGGAACCAGATGCACATGTGTGACACTTGAAATCTGTGAGTTCCGTGTGGCCACTGTGGTTTAAGCAGAGCACGGTACTGAACCACAAGTTATCTGTGGAACACACAGATAACTAACAAATTGGCAACTGTGAGGAAGCTTACGACAGAAATACAGTCTCTTCTTGTTCTGGAGCTCAAAGGTCCAGAAGCATTATCCCTGGGCTGAAATCAAGGTTTCAGGAGGGCTTGCCTCCAGAGGCTCCCTGGGCAGCCTGTTCCTTAGTCTCTCCTGTCTTCTAATCTCTGGACACTTTCCTTCATTTTAATGCCACGATATCTGTATCATTGACTTCACCTTTAATCATACCCCTTCCTCATCTTTGTTCAGGATACGCATGGTTATCTTTAAAGTCCGCTCTCGCAGGACTAAGATAGACCTGCATCTAGAACTCTCCTATCACACCTGCAAAGCCCATTTCTGCACAGGCAATAGTACCAGGTCTGGCATTATGATGTAGGCATCTTTGTGTGGTGGGTGGGTGCCTACCTTGGCCAGCATAATCCTGGAGTGTGGATGTGGGACAGTGGTTCCCAGGTCTCAGGATTCCTGACCATTCAAGTGTAGATATTGCCTGACGCAGCCACAGCTGTTCTGAGTCAAAGTCCTAAAAGTCCAAGTCCCCACACTTCTCAGTCATGTTTTACCCAGTTCCCTGTGTACTTAGCCTGCAAAAGAGCATCTGTTTTGTGAAACTTAATTCCACGGTATTCAAATCCATCAATATTACACATTGACATAATTGTTTCTGTTTATTCCATAGACCTGTACTGACTGGCTCTCTATCAGGCCCCGGCACGGCAAACACGGCACAGACAGGTTTTGCCCATTACCCTTCCCTCCCCCTTGCTAAAAACCATTAGATTATGTTTTTGATTACTAGCCTCCAAGGTCCATTTTATTATTTAGCCACTGACTCATTTCTGAGACAAAACACCTAGATCCAGTAATCAAAATTCATTATTTGGCTGACTTGTCCAATCAGAACTTACCAGCTCACCCTAGCATAGACCCCCCCCACTTCCTAAAAAACAAAAAATGAAAACAGAAACAAAAAATACATGCTGTTGCTGTTGTTTATCTGCCTTTGCCTGATTCAGAGCCAACCCTCAGCTCCCCCCCTCCCCACTCCCTCACCCCCATGGCTGCTTGCCCCTCTAGAGTAATAAATTTTTTTGTGTGCCAAGAATTTGGTGTCTGAGTATGTCCTGTACTGACTCTGAGGGGGTCGATCCTCCCTTACATGTATGTATATGAATTTCTATATAACCAGACTACTCATTTATTATGCCAACTATACAAAGAAAAAAAATGCAGTGTCTTTTTTTTAAAAATTATTTGTTTAGAAACATGCCCTGATACCTATTCTAAGCCTTTTAACCATGTGGTTGTTGTGACAGGCAGAATCCTGTGAAGGTGGGCTGCAGATGTAACTTGGATCTAGTAACATTAATGCAATGAGATAACTTAGGTTCTTTCCAGTAAACCCTGATTCCGCATCCCCTTGCTTCTCCTTGCTACTATCTAAGTGAGTCTGTCTGTGTGGAGCAAGATGGACAGTATGAAACCATAGTGGCCTTAGTGGGAAGGGAAGAGGAAGTCTCCAGAAGCTATTCAACATCTGCTGTCACCCTGACTCTCTGCTATGACTGGATGCTCCAGGCTGTTTTTCCTGAGACATCCACCACTGAACTTGAAGTCCCAGACATTCAGGCTGCTGCCAATCCTTATTCCCTGTCAGCACCTCTGCCTCTGGGTTCTGGCTCTGTTTGAATTCCTGTTCTGATTGCCTTCAATGATGAAGTGATATGGAATTATAAGCTGAATAAATCCTTTCGTACCCAATTTGCTTTTTGGTTATAATGCTATGTCACAGTAATAGAAACCTCAGATCCCCTAGTACAGATGTCTAGACCCTCCCCAGTACAGCTGTGTCCTTGGACCCAGCCAAGGCTGAGTGACCTCCTTGTAGAGTGTGTGGGGACACCCTGAGATCTTGAACTCTCTTTAGCTATCTGGATACTTTGATATCTTTTCTGCATTCAAGTTTGGTTCTGAGGGAGGTTGAAAACGAGAACCTGTGGCTGAACCTTTGTTTTCCCACAATTCCTAGAGTCAGAGAGATACTGGTTGGTGTGTGTGTGTGTGTGTGTGTGTGTGTGTGTGTGTGTGTATGTGTGTTAATTGGGTTTTGGTTCTGCCTATAGCACATCCTGCTGGCATGATCTTTTTTCAGTAGCTAGCCTCATGGCATAGTCATGTCCAGGAGTTATGGCACTCTATTATGCCAGAGAAGAAATTCTATGATTTTGGGACTGGAGAGATGGCTCAGCAGTTGAGAGCACTGATTGTTCTGGAGAACCTGAGTTCGATTCTCAGCATCCACATGGCAGCTAACAACTGTCTGTGGTTCCGGGATCTGACACCCTAACACAGTTGTACATGCGGGCAGGGCACCAATACATATAAAATATAAACAAACAAACAAACAAACGAATGAATAGATAGATAGATAGATAGGTAAATAAATAAATAAATAAATAAATAGATAAATAAATAAATAAATGATTTGACCCCTGAAATTCTCATCTTGATGTCTAAGGGGAGTCTATCATAGCTTGAGAAATTTTTTTCTTTCTTGATCCTGTTTGGGGCTCGTGAACATTTTGTTGACATTCAGGAATTTGACTGTGATCAATATTCCCAGTTCACCCCCAAAACAATAAGCCTGTATCAGTAACCCTGTAACTCAATCCCACTGATAGAAAGTTGTCGGGAAGCAATTAAGGAGGGGATTTGAAAGGTCTGTTTAGTTTTTGACAGAATTGCCTGTTACCTTTTCATAGCCGACTAGAATGACATTCATTACAGTTTAATCAGTTACTTTTAGATTTAGACACTTCAGGTGGATTACTTCATTCTCTGTGCTCTTGGTTACTGCCTACATTCTGAAAGTAAGATTCATTTAATAAAATGCTCTTGACAATTTGGCTTTGGGTTTTTTTCTTTCTGAAAGACATTCTTTTCTGTATGGAGAAGAACAATATAGATAACCCACAGTTCCATACCTAGTCATTCTAAAATTTATAGAACAATTACTCTGCTTCAGATCCCATGTTAGGCATTAAGGATCTGAAATTAATCAGTGTTATATCTTCCTTTTAACCACAGTTCAATGGTATATTCTAAACATACAGCTCTAGCAATCCTGTTCATTAAAATCCTATGACCTCATATGTCATAAAGCATTGACTTAATTTCACAACACACCCTTTTTATTCTTTTCTTTTTTAAGTTTTATTTTTATTTTGTGTGTAGGAGTATTTTGCTTGCATGGATGTGTGTGTACCCATGTATGAACTACTTATGAAGGGCAGAAGAGAACATCAGATCTGCTGGAACTGGAGTGACAGATGGCTGTGAGCTATCGTGTGGGTACTAAGAACCCAACCTGGGTCCTCTGCAAGAGCCGTAAGGGTTCTAAGTGCTACACCATCTCCCCAACCTCGCAGCACACCCTTCTTAAGCATCCACATATAAGCCAGGCCCTACATTGGCTGGTAAGGAAAGAAAAATATAATTTTCTTTGGAGAGTGTTTCATCCTGAGCCTCACGGGCCATTAATTCAGCAAGACAAATTTCCTTCAAAGACAGCAAGACCAAGTTCACAAGCTGCGACTCTCTTGCCTTTAACCTGTACTCTCTTGGTCTACCCACAGGAAGCAGCAAGTGTTCTCAGAAGTGAGATGTAATAGATTCTGCACTATAGAACAAACACAGGTGGCAGGATGGACAGCCGCAGAAAGCAAGATCAAGGCTCTGCAGACACCGAGGAGGAAGTCACAGAGTCTCTCACGTTCCACACAGCAGGGCTCTTCAAACCCAGGCTCCACTTTGAGTCAAATCACTAGCTTCTTCCTCCTGCCTAGTCACAGCACAACAGCCTCCTTTCCAACTGTGCTACTCAGAAAATGCAGAAACTGTGTATTTCAAGGTGGATGGCTGAAATACCTTTTGTTCTTCATTGTGGGTGGGTCTGTGGTGGTGTGGGATGAAGCACACACACCACAGTGTGTTTGCAGAAGTCAGAGGCCAACTTTGAAGGGCTGGTTCTCTCTTTCCACTTCTGTCTGTTTGTTTTTGTTTTTGTTTTGTTTTTCAAGACAAGGTTTTTCTACATAGCCCTGGCTGTCCTGGACCTAACTCTGTAGACCAGGCTGGCCTCAAACTTAGAGATCTGACTGCCTCTGCCTCCTGAGTGCTGGGATGAGAAGCATGGGCCACCACTGTCTGGCTTCTTCCATTTTTAATGTAAATTGGTGTTTTGCCTGCATGTATAAATGTAAAGGTGTCAGATCTTGGAATTACAGACAGTTGTTAGCTGCCACGTGGTTGCTGGGAATCGAACTCAGGTCCTCTGGTAGAACAGTCAGTGCTCTTAACTGCTGAGCCATCTCTCCAGCCTGGCTTCTTCCATTTTTATGTAAACTTTGGATGTCAAACTCAGGTCAGCCGGCCTACTCAGCCAGCACCTTCGCCAGCTAAAACATCTCACTAGTCCAAAATTTTCTTTTCTTTAAAATAATTATGTTTTAAATTTTTACAAAAGATTTATTTATGTCTGTGGATATTTTGTCTGCATGGACATCTGATATTTACACACCAGAAGTCATCTGATCCTTTAAAACAAAAGTTATGGTCCTGCTGAGGTGAGAGCGTGGCATGGGCTTTTTCCTGTGTTCCTAACTGAGAACTGGACAGGGGCCAGGACGGAGTGAGGTGGGGCCAAGATGCTTCAAAGCCTTATTAAGAATGTTTGGGTCCCCATGAAACCCTACTATACCCAGGTTTACCAGGAAATTTGGGTAGGAATGGGGTTAATGACCTTCATCCTTTATAATATCAGGATAAAAGAAGTAAAGCTTTGAAAGGCTCCAGGCCTGCACCTGCCCATGGCCATCATTAATGGCTCCCTGAGTCAACTCAAGATGAATCTTCTCGGCTAAACTTAAGCAAGCTGTATTAGATGGGAACCTGGAACATCGCTGTACATTAACCTAAGTATCATTTACAATGTGGCATTAATAAATGTATCTGAGCAGCACCACAAAAAACAAACAAACAAACAAAAACAAAAACAAAAAAACAGTTATAGATGGTTGTGAGCTACCATGTGGGTGCTGGAAATTAAAATACCTCTGAAAGATCAGCCAATATTGTTAACCATTGAGCTATCTTTTTAAAAAAAATATTTAGCTTTATTTATGTGTATTGATATGATGGTGTCAGATCTCTGGAATAGGAGTTACAGACAGTTGTGAGCTGCCATGAGGGTGCTGGGAATTGAACCTGGGTCCTCTGGGAGAGCAGCCAGTGCTCCTAACCCCTGAGCCTAGCCATCTCTCCAGCCCAGAACAGTGAGTATTCTTAGCCACTGATCCATCTCTCAGTCCCACCAAAAAACATTTTTTATTGGAGATTTTCTGGATGTGATGGTGAATGCCTTTAATCTGAACACACAGGAGAGGAGGCAAGTAGATCTCTGTGAGTTCAAGACCACACTGATCTACATGGTTTTAAGCCAGTCAGGGCTGCATAATAAGACCCTGTCTAAAGACAAAAAATTATTGGAATGGCTGGTGGGTTGGCTCAGCAGTTAAAAGTACTTGCTACTGTTGCAAAAGACCAGGGTTTAAGTTTCAAAACCCACATGGCAGCCCAAAACTGCCTACAATTCTAGTCCCAGAGGATTTGATGCCCTCTTTTGGCCTCCAAAGGCACTGCATGCACATGTTGTACAAAGCCATATGTGAGCAAAGCATATACATAAAATAATAAAACAAATAAATTTTAACAATTGCTATAATTTGTTCTTCCCTAGTATGAAAGCTCTTGGAAATGGACTGTTTGAATTCTTTTAACATTTATCATGGCAATGATAATAAGTTAGGCATTCCTCTGCTGAATTTTTATACCCATTGAGAAGTGTGTGTATGAAGCCAAGAATTCCAGAAGTGTCGTGAAGTTTCATGAATGCATTTAGTCTTGGGGGTGGTGATGAAGAGTTGTATCTTCATTAGATTTTTAAAGCGTGAGCCAACAAAAACAACCAAGAACCACCACAATCCTTTGGTATATATTGAATAAGTAAAAGGCTGCTATTCCTTTTTTTTTTTTTTTTGAGTTTAATTAACAATTCTGGGGGCAGGAGAGATAGCTTAGAAGTTAAGAGCCACTGACTGTTCTTCTAGAGATCCTGAGTTCGATTCTCAGCATCCACATGGTGGCTCACAACCATCTATGATGACATCTGGTACTCTCTTCTGTATACTGTCTACATAATAAATAAATTAAAACAAACAAACAATAAAAAACAATTCTGATCATGTTCCAGAGTTGAGGGAACTTACATAATTTCATGGTATCCATCTGGGTCACATTAATGTCAAGTGCAAAGACTAGAAATGAAAAGGAAGTCAGGCATTGAGATCATTCTGCTGATACAGAGGGAAGAGCTGGGACAGCCTCTGCTAACACTGCTCTCACCAGCCAGCAGAGTATGCCCAGGCTATAGAGTTTAATAGGAGTCAAACTATTATAAAAGTGTCAGTGTGGTACCCTGCAAAGAGAAGATGCTGGATGAATATCTGATGGTGCTAAGAACCAAAATAAGAAAGCAAAACCAGGGGGCTGGAGAGATGGCTCAGAGGTTAAGAGCACTGACTGTTCTTCCAGAGGTCCTGAGTTCAATTCCCAGCAAAACCACATGGTGGCTCACAACCATCTATGATGAGGTCTGGCGCCCTCTTCTGTAAAAAACTGTATGCATAATAAATAAATAAATCAAAAAAAAAAGAAAAAAAAAAAAAAAAAAAAAAAAAAAAAAAAAAAAAAAAAAAAAAAAAAAAAAAAAAAAAAAAAAAAAAAAAAAAAAAAAAAAAAAAAAAAAAAAAA
>PVIH01001152.1:0-43889 GCA_004025045.1 Sigmodon hispidus | reverse complement strand
TAAATTCAAATGTGCCATGTATTGATCTAAAACAGTATTGGTTGTATTAAATTTATATAGCTTTCTTTATAACCTTAAAAAAAAATCTCATTTTCCTAATTTTCCAGCATTGCCTTGGGGTAAGGTGGGCTTTGATCTGTTTTCTCTTCATTACTGTGGTGATATATTTAATAAAATTAGTCTGAATTATCAGAGAAGACCCACTTACAGTCAAGCCAGGAGGGTCATTTACACCTTTAATTCCAGCACTGGAAAGACTGAGTGGTGACCCAGGCCTTTAATCCCATAACTCCAGAGACAGAGATCTTTCTGTTTCTGTGATTGCAAGGCCTAACTACTACATAGTAGTAGCTCACATCTTTAATCTTAACTCTAGAATTAAGATGTAGAGTTGAACCTGGAAGTCAAACAGTTGGGCAGAGAAGATATTTAAGGAGGCATAGGCAGAGAGTGTGGTATTCTGTGGAAGAGACAGGAGCCAGGCCAAGGAAGCTGGAAGATAGCTTTTACCCTGAGAATTTGGCTGGGTGAGATTTGATTGTGGTCTGTTCCCCGCCCCCCGCCCCCGTTCCCCAATATTTGGCTCCAAGTTTTCATTAAATACAAACTGGAATTCGTGTATCACATAACTCCTAACATACTGTAAGGAGCACAGGCCTTTACTGTTACTGGCATGTCAGAAATACTGTCATTGATAAGGCAGATCGACAAATGTTAAGTGGTCAGAGAGATCTCTGTGTGAGATTGTCTCATTTCTCATCCACTTACCTGATTTCTGTAGCAGGAAGCATGACGGTCTGTACCAAGTCCAGAGCTAGGATCCAGAGTATGTATAAACTTTGGACACATATTCCTCATTGTAATAGAGCCGCAAGCCTAGCAGGGCCAAGACCAAGCATAACTGACTCCATAATAAAAATACCATTCTGGCTGTAAAAACCACCTGCCAAAACTAAAACCAATGCCTAATCATCAAAGCCCATAGTTCTGGCACTCTGTAACTGTATTAACTTGCCTTTTTGGCTTCTGTAGTTCTGCTTCTGGCTAATTGTTCTTGTTAATGAAAGTATGTCAACCCAAAACATGATCTTGTGCTTAAGATCTTGCCTCACAAAAAAAAGGCTTGGGGGCTACCCTGGGATCCTAAGCACCCTATGTAGTTGTCAGCTGGCTCATAAAGGCTTTGTATTGACTTAAACTGAACAGTCTTCTCTGGTGAATACCCTGCAACACTCATAACTACTTCTTGGTTTTGGAACATGAAAAAGTCACTCAGTTGAACTCTATTTAAAAATGAAACTCTGGTACTGGGAGTATAACTCAGTCTTATAACTCTTGTTAGCTTGGGTCTAATTTCTAATGTTACAAATAATTATGATATTAATTATTGTAATAATTAATATTTGTTTGATCTTATAAAATTTAAATTTTTTAAAGATTTATTTATTATGTATACAGTGTTATGACTACATGCCAAAAGAAGGCACCAGATCACATTATAGATGGTTGTGAGCCACCATGTGGTTGCTGGGAATTGAACTCAGGACCTCTGGAAGAGCAAACAGTACTCTTAACCTCTGAGCCATCTCTCCAGCCCCAGTCTTACAGAATTTTATTTAAAAAAATTTAAAAACATGAGTTTTTAATTGCATATATGTATGTACAGCATGTGTGTATCTGATGATTATCAAGGCCAGAAAAGGGTGTTGGATCCTTTGGAACTGGAGAAATAGACAGCTGTGAGCTGCCATGAGGGGCTGAGATTTGGATGCAGGCCACAAAAGTAGCAAGTGCTCTTAACCACTGAGCCTTAAAATTTTTTCTCCAGTCTAAATTTTAATTTTTAACTAATAGTTAAAAATAAAAGCAATACCCCCCAAAGCCTACAAAACAAATGTAGAGTTTAATGGATTTTTATGAGATTAACATATAACTCATATCAAAATCAAGGAATAGTATCTGTCCATGCAATCCAGAATCCCCTCTCCATATATCCTGGCCCTATAGAGCACTCATATGCTAAGAAAGTACTATCCTGACTTCTTAGAATGCTGGTTCTCAAAGGTGGGTCCTGAAGGAAGCTGGATATGAACAGTAAGGCAAATTGCTGTCAAGGAACCCTCAGTAGAAACTCCATGTCATCGGGTGGTGGAGCTCAGAAATTCATATTAAGAAATCGAGCAGATGGGTTGGAGCAATGGTTCAGAGGTTAAGAGCACTGACTGTTCTTCCAGAGGTCCTGAGTTCAATTCCCAGCAACCATATGATGGCTCACAACCATCTATAATGACATCTGGTACCCTCTTCTGTATACATAATAAATAAATAAATCTTTTTAAAAAAGAAAAGAAATCAAGCAGGTGATTCCCATTCATGCTTAACGTTTGCGAGGCACTGTTGGTGCTCATCAGTCCCTTGTGCTTTTAATTTTTTTAATCACCAATTATGAACTTCTCAACATTGGTTTGTTCTTGCCCAGTTTTAAATTATACATGCCTTTGCATCGCTGACTGTAAAGCTCCCTGCATTGGCCTCCTCTTTCCTGACACTGTCTGTAAGGGAACCCAGGATGTGTAACCTGTCCATTTTCCTCCAGTTTGGACTTTGCTGACTATAGCATCCCCATGCAGTTCAGCACATTCTTCTGTCCTCTGTGTTCCCTGAAAACTGGCAACTAAGTCCAGACGCTTAATTGGATTTCAGTTTGACCTCATTGGCAAGGCTACAGCTGTGTTCTTCTCTCATCAAGAGGTACACAGTATCCACTTGTCACTCTCTTGGGGGAAATGAGATTATAGATAGTACTTGGATACATTAATTCATGAAGGGTCACAAACAGCACTAGCCAAACCCTGCCATTTAATTTTCATCTATTACCTGGATGTTTGTTTGTTTGTTTTTTTATAAAGAACTTTTTTCCCATTTGTATATACAAAATGCTTGATTCTTTCCTATTTTTAATCAGTTTTTGAGATGAGTTAATTTCTCCATCATTTCCCAAAAGTGGTTAATTATTTTTTAAATTTAATTATATATTCAAAGACTTGCCCATATTTGATATGTAAGTACTATCATTGTCAATGTTCAGATTATTCCCTCTTGAGTTAATGCCACTTCAAGTTGGTTTCTGAGCCTTTCTAGAGACTATCTAGAATGCTAATGTACTTCAGATTCACTTTGCATATTTCCTGTTCTAAATCATTTCTTTTAGAAATTGTGGCTTCTTTTAGAGAGAAGTGACATCTCCAGATTACAATGGGAGCTCTTGTGGAGTTCATTTTGACTGGATAAGAATTGTTTTTAAACATTAAAAAACAATGTTTTATTTTTGGTATAAGAGTATTTGCTGAGTGAATGTAAGTGCACCATGCATGTGTACAGTGCCTTTAGGGCCCAGAGAGGGTGTTGGATAGTCTGGACTTAAAATGGCTGTGAGCCAACATATAAAGCTGGGAATCAAACCTGGGTCCTCTGGAAGAGAAGATAGTGTTCTTAACTGTTGGGCATCTCCCCAGCTCTCTTTTTTTTAGGCAGTTTTCATGAGTAAGATTTTAAGTGTGTTGGGGGGGGGGTGTCTAGTACTATTGCTGCAAGGTATAGCTAATAACATGGCATTTGGCTTCCCTAAGAGATAGTGATTCAAGAGAGCGTGACAGAAACCAGGATGTTTTTGATGATAGTCTTTGAAGTCACACTCTGTCAATCACATGACATTCTATAGTTTACATGAGTCAGAGGAGAAGATGATGCTATAATGGGGTGTGTATGTCTGAGGAGAGAGTCACAGGTGACCATCCTTGAGCTTGGTTGGTATTTAAAGAAAGAAAATAACTCTATTGGGTAGATTTTATTGTCATTTTAATACAGCCAAGATGAGGAACTGCCCTGTGACCACATTTGTAGGGAACTATCTCGATTATTTATTGCTGAGGGAGGGCACAGCCATTGTGGGTGTTAGCACCCCTGAGCAGGGAGTTTTGAGTTGTATAAGAAAGTAGGCTGAGCACAAGCCCTATGATTTAAAAAAAAAAAAAAGAAAAAAAAAAATACCAAGGCTACTTATAGCAGGAAGGGTTTATTTGAGTTTATGGTCCCAGAGGAATAAGTATCCATCACTGTCACTGGGAAGTAGCAGGCATGGGGACCAGAGCAGCAAGCAGAGAGTTCTCATCTTCAGTAGCAAACCTTAAACATACAGAACAAACTGGGGGTACAGTGAGACTGACCTTAAGCCCTCAAAGCCCACTCCTACTTCCTCCATATTTCCTTCAGCACGGCCACACCTCCAAATCCTCCCCAAACAGTGCCACCACTGGGGACCAAGGGTTCAAATATCCGAAACTATGGGGGCATTTATTACTCAAATCATTACACTTTCTAAGTTGCTTTTGATCACGGTGTTACCACGGCAACAGAAAGCCAAGTTGGACAGTGTCGTGGTGTGATACTTCTGGTCACAGTATAGGGGCTTAGATTCTAGCTTAGCTTACTCTTGGCTGTTCCAAAGATTCTTTCTTTTATCATGAGAACTGTAGGAATTAGAGGAACTGTTGGAATCTCATAATTGCATACTCATTTTAATGTTAGTTCAGTTTTCAGAGAAGCAAAGATCAAGGGAAGGCTAAACATGCAATAGGTTTTGGAGGGGAAACCTCTGGGCCATACAAAGGAAAGAAGACCAGAGTCACTGGGATACAAGGCAAATCTCACAATAGAAACTGGAAAAGGGAGGGGCTGCCTAGGCAGAGCCTCAGAGTGTGGCTCAGTTCTTAGACTGTTTTTTGTCCAAAGGGAGACTCTTTCAGCCAAGGCTGCCTGTTATACAAGTCCTAAAGCTAACAGGAATAGCCCTACAGTAAAATAACCCACTATCATGGCATAATTAAGGTGTGTTACATTTGTTTATGTTATGTGGAATATTTGTTTAATGATGCAAAGATATGTTGCATTCTTTTATGTTGCATTTGTTTAACTCTGTGAAGCTGTGTTGCTGTGCCTGTCTAAAATACCTGATTGGTCTAATGAAGAACTGAATGGCCAATAGCAAGGCAGGAGAAAGGATAGGTGGGGCTGGCAGGCAGAGAGAATAAATAGCAACTGGAAGAGAAGGAGGAGCGGAAAAAGGAGAATGCCAGGGGCCAGCCGCACAGCCGCACAGCCGCACAGCCACACACACAGCCAGCCATGGAGTAAGAAGAAAAAAAAAGGTATATGGAATGAAGAAAAGTAAAAACCCAGAGGCAAAATGTAGATGAGATAATTTAAATTAGAAAATTTGGCTAGAAACAAGCCAAACTAAGACTGGTCATTCATTGTTGAGAATAAGTTTCCATTTATTTATTTGGAAACTGGGCAGTAGGCCCCCAAAGAGAAAAAAACCAACTACACTCTCACTGTACCCATTCACTGGCTGAGAGCAGTGGAGAATGGCCTCTGTCGGGGCAGCCCCATCTCAGCTGGGAAGCAGAAGCAGAAGATGCAAGTTAGGGCTGTCAGTCAATTGTCCCACTGGGAAATGAAGGGCAGAGGTACATTTCCCTGTAACCTACAACTTCATTGTGATACAGAATAGAAGTCAGATTGGTAGCCATCAATATTACTGCCAATACGGTCTCTGTTGAGCTAGAATGTTCTGCACATACTCTTCCCATTGCCCATTTCTATGTTTATAGCATCAAAATATAGCAGTTGCATATAATCTGCCCCCCTTTTTTCCCTTCACTCAAGATGCCCATGTTTTATAAACCTTCCATCAGGTTAAAATAACACACATCCATCCCCTCTGCTCTGTCACCTGCCCTTATCATAACCATTAAATGGATTTTTATCAGTTTATATTTGAGAGTCACAGACATCAGACATTTAGAACAGTCTAGTCACTTACATACTGTAAATAAAAAGTGTATCATTGGCCCTGAGCTTGTTAAATGGAGCCAACCTGTTATTTGATGATCTCCAGGTCAGTGGGAGACCCTATCTCCAAAAACCAAGGTGCATAGCTCCTGAGGATGGCTTTTAATGTTCTCTTCTAGCCTCCGCACATACATGCAGATGTGTGCACTCTTGTCTGCTCCCTCATGAACATGCGCACATACATACACATCAGTGACCCTGAGGTATTTGACTTCATCTGGGACTTCAGAGCCCCAAGTAGGCAGCCCAGAGTAGAGACGCTCGGGAAGCAGAAGATGCTACATCCTCCCACACTGGGGTAATTCACATCCTAGGATCCAACATGGGCCCAATGTGGGTTTTTAAAGCTAAAATGGGAGGCTTTGAGAATATACCTTAGAACAATTTTTTCTTTTGTTTTGCTTTTTGGTTTTGCTTTTTTTTTTTGAATAACCATGATTATTCAGAGGGTGTGGGGCCAAGGGCAAAGTGTGGGCCAACCCTTCAGCTGTCAGAAATACTTCAGTGAAGGTTAAGAGCACTGATTCAGTTCCTGAGTTCAAGTCCCAGCAACCACATGGTGGCTTACAACCATCTATGATGAGATCTGGTGCCCTCTTCATGCAAGCAGAAGACTGTATACATAATAAATACATAAATCTAAAAAACGAGAGAGATTTCAGTGGGAATGCTTGAGAAGCTTTAATCTATATATAGCTCAGGCATCAAGGGGAAGATTTCAGCACTTAAAATGTAATTTAAATAACAGTAAGTGCTGATACATAAAGAAACCAAGTAATTGTTCCCAAAACACAGGCTTTCATCTGGGCTATGTGTCTTTTCTCTCCTATTCACAGCCCCCAAGTTGTCGCAATACAAAATGGCTCTTTAGATTAGTTAAGTATACAGAGACAAATCCAGGGAAATGCACATTTGTGAGAAGAATCCCATTAAGGGTCCCCAGATGAAGGCTCTCTGTGAGAAAGTGACAGATAAAGCCTTCTGATAACTCACCCCTGGTGCAAAGATTACAAAGGATTTCTTTGGCTTGCTATCTGAGAACCTCTGATTATTTTTTCCCCTCTCTTCTTCACCTTTACCACATCCCCTGGAATCAAGATGTTGACTTTGTAGATGCTAGTGGCGTGTGTGTGTGTGTGTGTGTGTGTGTGTGCTCACCAGGGAACTATGGTGACCACTGTGGAAAAGTTCTGATGGGAAGGTAGGGCAATTCTCCATCTTACAGAGAAGTCCATGTCGAGTGTGTCCATGACTATTCCTGGTCTAAATCCCATCTTGGCCCTTAGATTTAAGGAGAAGAATAAAAAGCAAATGGGCGGTTGGCTTTGCCTCCTGATTTCTCCTCTAGGCTAACTCTTCCCACTCAAACCAAACACCTCCCACCTGTCAAGGAAAAAAAATATAGTGTTAAAATATAATCAGACTTGTAAAATAGAACATGGGGTGATTATTTTAATTACAAGATTTTTTTTTCCTTTTCCAAAAGGAGCATTTGCCAATGAATTCCTTTAAATAACCATTCTCTTGCATGTTTAAGAGAAGTCATGATTGACAACAGCATGACGCATAGTAGAGCTTTTTTGGAAACAGATTCCATACGTGTCACTTGGGTGGCCTTGCTGGATGAGGATGACACTGGTGATCCAAGAGAACCAAGGCCACATTAAAATAGCATTTCTAGAATCAAAGTGAAATGGAATCATATTTGAATATCCAATGTCTTGCTCAGGTGGTCTAAAGCTGAGTTTTCTAGTCTCTTCTTCAGCCAGGGCTTGCTTGCTTAGATTTGTCTTAGAGCTCTTCCCAGACATATTGTGCTGTGTGATTATGCTCTTGAACGTTGTAGATATTTGTCCCTTCTATTGGTTTAATAAAACACTGATTGGCCAGAAGGCAGACAGGAAGTATGGGTGGGGCTACCAGACTAAGAAAATGCTGGGAAGAGGAAGAAGAGACACAGATGTCAGCAGATGCAGAAGAAAGAAGACAAGAATGCTGCTCTGAGTAAAGGTATCAAACTACATGGCTAAAGAAAATTAAAAATCATGGGTTAGTTTAAGAGTAAGAGCTAGCAAGTTATATGCCTGGGCCCTAGGCCAAACAGCTTGTACTTAATATAAACCTCTTTATGTTTCTTTGGGTTCAAACCATGGGTCTAGGCTGGGCCAGAAACTTCTACCTACAATACAGGACTAAGAGTTAAGCTCCAGGAGTCAATTGCCTGGAATTCAGGTACAAGATTCAATCCTTAGAGTTCTATTACCTTGGAGGAGTTATAATTTCATCTTTTTCAGCCTGATTTCTCATCAGGAAAAGGGACTGACATGAGCATTAAGTATGATAACATATTAAATGTGATATGTAACACCCTGTCTGCCTGCTATATACTAAGTTATTAACTGCTATTAATAACTGCTAGATGGACAGGATGCCATCCCAATGCCCAGGAAATGGGAGAACAGATGTCTTGTTCTATTCTAATTACACGATCCACAAACCAGGCAAAGACTCAATACACAGCTACTAATTATCTAGTTAGCACTGAAAAACAATCTATATTAGATTAAATTCCACAATGCTCCTTTCAGCCAATATATCCTTATATTTCAAATGTTCTGTTTTCTGTGCTCATCTAGCACACCATTTTCTACAGGGTACGAAGGGCAGGAAGTCCTTCCAAGTGACTCAGTGGGGGAATGCTTGTTAATTAGAATCAGAGCATCTTTAAGTGAGATATCAGGAGTTTTTCTTGGCTTAGAACAAGCAGAAGCGAGTGTTAAGTTCTGTGTTTTACCAGTGGCTTGGTTAAAATGATGTCTGCCGTAATACATAGCAGCAGTTCTGGTGAGCAGCTCACTCCCACCCAAAACCTGTGAGACATACAGATTCTCAGGTCCACTCAGGGTTAGGGGAGTGCAGTAGTTTGTGCTTGAAGAACTCCTCGGGAGCGATATTGATCTGTCGTATAGATGGCACACCACCCACTCTGTTCCCAGTAGACATTGCTAATGAGATCTCAAATCTCTTTTCCACACAGTGCCCAGAGTCACCAGAAATCCATCAGATTTGTCATGGTCGGTCAGCAGTCACTGAGGGAAGGTCTCAATGGAGCATTCCTCCAGTTTCTTGGATTTCCCCTGCAGAAAGACTACGGCCTTGCTTAAAGAGAGTGTGACCCTCAGGACAATAAGAAAACAGGTTGGTTTCTGAACGTGAACATCATCCCTGACATAGACAAGCCCAGTTGCCATAGCACATGAAATTACCCTCAAAAATACAGTCTGCAGGGCAGGTTCCAGGCAGCAGGCTCAACCTCAATATAATTGCCATTTAAACAGTGCAAAACTATGCTAGATGTCCAACCGAGACAGCATGAAAGGCTCCTGCTAGCTACCTATTTATCCCCTAGCTATGCCTATATGCCAATTTTTATAAAAAGCTAGATTCTATTAAATTTTACACTCTGTCACTGATTAGTAACTTTACCTTTCAGGTCTGTTTTCTTTGCAAAATCAATCTATCCTTTTGGAGGAAAAAAAAACCGATTTAAATGAAAGAAAGTGTTCACACTCTTTCAGATGCACTGTTCCCTGGGATGTGGGCACCAAGATTTGTATAGAACATTACAATATTGCCTTGTTTCTTCTTTATTGCATTTCTCGGTCTATGTTTTATTGTTGCCAGTAGTAGTGGATTCTTTTGTGTGGATTTGGGTTAGAGACAAAAATCTCATGTAACCTAGGCTAGCCTCCAACTTGCTGTGCCCTTGAATCCACCTGCCTCTACTTCCCAAATATTGGATTACAGGCGTGGGTCCCCATGCCCAGATTCCTTTTATATGGCATTTTAGTTATCAACACTTAGTATAGATTGTTCTTAGAACATGGAACCAAACCAAAATCAGATTTATTTTTTCAATATCTGTTGTGGTGTTTCAGTATTTGATATCTGCAAAGTTTGAACATTTCTTATTTGAAAATGGGACTTGAAAAAAAAGGAACCTCCTTTATATTTGCCATATTGTCTAATACACCTAAGTTGACTTGTACAAACTTTCAACGAATGAGATTACTTCCTCAATAGCATTATCTGACAGATGGTCACTGCTATTAGTGATAGCAGCTGATATCTTGGGACTTTAAATATTCAAAGAAATTCAGCACAAGCTCATTAATAAGTGTTGTTTGAGTTTCAATGCATGCTGGGTGTTCTCAGCTAGGAAGAGTACGTGTGCTGATACTGGCTGGGACTATAACTCAATCCCAGCTCCCACCCCAAAGCCAAGAAGTCTAAACTGGAGCATTGGAATGGGAAGGGCATCTGAGCAAATAGGCAGTGTTAGTCCTTGGGGGTTATAACTGAATGCTAAGCCAAGAACACCTGTTCAGAATTTTACAAGCTGTTACTGGAATATTGTCTGAAGAATGAGACTGGCAGGGGCTAGGCAAGTTCATGGTTCTATTCATGGGCTGAATTCAGTTCCAGTGAGAATCTGGAATGGAGACCAGCTGTCTGAAGGTACAGACGGAAGCAGTGGTGGGGTGTACATGATGCTCCCTGAAAACCAATTTAACTCCTAAGCAACTCAGACTTTGGGTCTAGGACATAGATGATTGACTCAGGCTCCACCATGACAGATATTGTCATGTGCCCTTCAGCATCCTGATTCTTTTTTCTCCTTGTTTAGACCAGTCAACATGCCCAAGAGTGAATCCTCAAATAACTAAGGTGATCACAGCAGTCATGATTCCTGGCATCTTACCTCCATTGCAGCCTCTGATGAAGTGTGCCTCAGCTATGACAACTAGGAAGAGCAGAATTGCTTTGGGAAAACACTTGTTTTTTTGTTAAAGGTACAGAATGGGCATAGTGCTTCATCCTTCCTCTACTTGCTTGAAATTTTGGAATCAGTGATAAAAGACCAACCAAAACACTGAAATGCCAGCTCTGTCATCATCAATCCAGGAAACTAATGTCAGAAGCAATGTATGTCTGATTGTCACTATGTACGAATGAAAGCTCCTGTTAAGATCTGGATAGACAGATATTCCACCACTCACCATGGAAAGAATTCCTAGCTCCACCCACTATGAAAGTGGACATTTTAACAGGCATCACATTCAGAGAATAGAGCCGAGCATATGGGCAGAAGACACAATAGACAGGTCCCGTGGCAATAGCATACTGACTGACTGCATGTTCTGATTCGATCCCATCAGAAGACTGTGTTTCTAGATGGAGATTAAGATCGGCTGAGGGTAGTGAAGACTTTGGAAGCTAAAAGACAAGATGTTGAAGCCGTAGTGTTCCAAGGAATAATAACCAAGCAATGTTAGTAGATGGAAGTGTTCCTGCAGTGGCCTAAGGAGTCTGTACACTCCACCCTTACTGTTCTAGGTAGCCGTTTGGGGTCTGTAGACTGAGTCGTGACTAATCCCAATCTGTGTTCTAGTGCCCTGCTATATGGTCTTGACAAAGCTCTTGTACTACATTACTTCCTAATTTCCTCATCCCTAAGATTGAGATACTATTGCCTCACACCTTTTAAATGTGTGTAAAAAATAAATGCAATAATCCATTTAACAAATTTAACTTAATATTAGATTCTCAGTGTGCTATTTGAATGAGAATGGCCTTCATAGGTTCATACATTTGAATGCTTAGTTGGTATCTGGTGGACTGTTTAGGAAAGGTTGGGAGGTGTGATCGTTTGGGAAGAGGGATGGGCTTTGAGGTTTCAAACCTTGCCCAGTCTCTCTTCTCTGAGCTTCCATCTTGCAGATATGTTCTCAGCCACTGCCAACACCATGCCTGCCTGCTTCCATGTTTCCTTCCATGGTGATCATGAACTAACCCTCTGAATCCGTAAGCAAGCCTCCAGGTAAATGTTTCCTTTGGTGAGCTGCCTTGGTCATGATGTCTCTTCACAGAAATAAAGCAGTAGCTAAGACACACAGAAAATATTCAGTATAGGATAAAGCCAGTTGTGGTGGCACATGCCTTTAATCCCAGCTCTTAGGAGGCAGAGGCAGGTAGAGTTCTGTGAGTTCAAGGCCAGCCTGGTCTACATAGTGAGTTCAAGGAGCTACGTAGACAGACCCTGTTTCCGAAATATATATATTATATATTTTAGTTTTTTATTTTGAGAAGTAGGTAAATATATGGACTCTAAAGTCATGATACCTGGATTCAAATCTTACATTCAGTCTCCTTATGTGTCAGGTGGTAACATCACCATTTTTAAATGATAGTTGTGAGAATTCAATCAAATAGTATTCATAGTACACTCAATACTGTTAAATGACAAATAAATACTGTCTGATGCTATTACTACTGTATACTGAACACCATAAAGGATGGTTTACACTTATTTCTTTGGTTTCTAAAAATCAAGCCTAGTACAGTGTCATGCACTATAGTTAAAGCTGCTGGACAGGCAAGAGCATCACTTCAGTCACGAGTTTGAGACCATTTTGGACAGGTAGAGAGACCCTGTTTCAAAAAAAAATTAAAAGAGAAGGGGAGAATTATGATGCAAGAGGAGATGATTGGCTGTGGAAGGAAAGCACAGACAGAACACCACGGAGAAAGCTAAGCTGCAGATGGGTAATGGGCGCTAGGATGAGTGGGAAGGGTAAGGGGAATTTTATTATATTCCATTTATACATACTGTTTATTCTTCTTTTTCCTAGCTAACCTCACAATTCTAGAGCCAACCAAGTATTCTAACAGTGTGATTTAAGAAAATTTGCCATGTGGAATAGTTTTAGCTCATGTCTCCCAATTGTCCATCTCAACAAATCTAGTGATATTCAAGGATCGTCCGTACAATGCACAATTCAGATCCTACCTCACCCAAGAAAAATATAAGGACAAAAGACTGAAGGAAATGGTACTGGAAGTCACTTGGCACTAGATCGTGTATATCAATTATAGTAAATGATGACAGACATGTAGTTGCTGCTATAGCTGTTTTTGTTTTGTTTTTTTTCTATAAAATGTAGTTTCTGTTTTTAGAAAAGGATATATTAAGAGGTCTTTGAAACAAACAAAGAAATTTCTGTTTCTAGAATGAGAAAAACTGGCTTCCAATACATTAATGAGAAACTGTCTAGACTTGTCCTAAGTTGGCCATCATATGCTGCCAAGCTCATGGCCCCCCATCTCCCTAATGCCCACAGTCATGGGCACCCGGCCAGGCTTCTTGAGGTCCCTTGGCTATGTCCAGCACCATAGCAGGATCATCATCAGCCAATGTTGACTACAGAGTGGATGCTAAATAACCATGAACTGTCACCACACTCTCTGCTTACATGTCTTGTCACCAGTCTGGAATCTGGTTCTTTGGCATTTCTATTTGGTCAAAGTTTACACACCCTCTGTGCTGGCTTTCCACACCATGGAGTCTTTATCAATCACCCCTTTCTCTCCACTACAGCATTGTCACCAGCCTCACTGTTGGGTTCCTAAGATCCCAACTGCCTTCCTCCTTTTTTTTCCAGTGCAACTTAGATGTTCCAGATAAAGAAAGTAATGAGCAGAGCTCATAGACCCACAAGAACATGGAGTTCAGGGAATAACCTGGAGGTCAATGACACATCCCTAGGGGAAAAGCCCTCCAAAGTGATTCTAAACCAACTTTCCCACAGTCAAAGCCTTTATTGTGCTTTTGCCCCATCAATCCAGTTGTCTATTAAAATAGGAGCACATTTTCTGACTCTTACTAGGAATCTCAAACCTAAAACCATTGTGACATATCTGTCTATTAAGCTAAGAGGCTTCATGGCTCTGCTTCATGGTGAGGTAGTGTCCTTGCTGGAAGGCTTCTGAACTTGGAACACTATCTATCTTTTTCTCCCAGGAACATGAAATGTGAGCACCCCACCTTTTCACAAAAACCTTAACACTATTACAAAGGTAAGCTTTCTCTCATTTTGTGATTGACAAGTTTTCTAAGCGTGGTAACAGCCTACTTGCTTGCCCGGAGTCATTTGGAACTTATTCCACTATCACTAATCCCCTGCGACAACTTCTTAGCGTGCACAGCAGCTATTTCTCAAAGTTACCGTGACATTTGCTATCCCTTATCACACCACAGCTCTGTATCACAGTTTATTTGCATGCCAGGTACAGTTGGATAAACAGACATGAATTCTGGGTGGCTAGAGATTATCAGAGAGTAGAGTTTTAATCTTGTTTGTTTGTTTGTTTAAATTATTTTCCTGAAATTTATTCTTTATTTCACTAGTGTGTTGCTTTGGGATAAAGTGTGGAAAGCATGTGTATAAAAACTATCATTTGCTGGCTTCCAGTATATACATATATGATCCTCCAGATTGTGAACTTTGTAGTGTTGAGGAGTGTGGTGACTTTCTTGGTTATCTATTCTTTAGTGGATGGACAGGTGACTAACAGAATATGGGAGATGTATGATTGATGTGCTGACTTCAGAGTTCAGGCCTTGATAGTTGCTTTTACTTCCTGTCCCTCTCTGCAAGCCCTACCTACCTTGTTAAGTCCAGCTATCCCAAGACTGCCTGGCTGGAGAGGCATGTAGCATACAGCATTCAGCCTTCTGTCCATCCCTGCAAAGGAGTAGGCATCTATTGAAGCCTCCAGACTATCAACAAGATGCCTTTGGAGCAGGAGATTTTCCTGCCTAGGCTTCCTCACGAAATCATATATTACAATAGATGGTTATTTTAAGCCTCTGAGATTTGGAGTGATTTGACACACAATAAATAGAAAGCACCAAATCCTTGGGAGGGTGGTATCATGTACACTACTCTCCCACTCTCTCCCCCAGAGATTGGCTTGTACCTTAATAGCTGTGCTCTGCTGACTAGAGTGAGATGTGCATGTATGAGCAGGGTTTTGTTTATTTGTTTTAATCATAGCTATCTATCAGTAGTTAAAAATGCTGTGGCCTATTCTGTGTGCTCCTGGATGTTGCAGAGCAGAGGACCAGACCAACCTCAGGACACAGAGCTTTCAAAGAGGATCGTTGGGGCTGGAGAGATGGCTCAGCGGTTAAGAGCACTGTCTGCTCCTCCAGAGGACCCGGGTTCGATTCTCAGCACCCACATGGCAGCTAACAACTGTCTGTAGTTCCAGTTCCAGGCAAAGAGGATCGTTTTTTAGCATTCAGAACCTGAAGAGGATGAAACCCACAATTCTTTCTTCTCACTAATGGAGCGGCCCACCACCAGATAGAGGTATGTTGCTGATGGAATGGCCTTACATGGAAATGTGATATGAGTCCTATCACACATGGTGATGGCAGAAATACAAGATTAGATAAAAATTATAGGAGATAAACACATTCTCTTTCTTTCTCACCTTTATGGTAGAGCCAAAAATATCATGGAAAAAGGAAAGAAAGGGACCTGGAAAACATGTTACTAATGCTTATAGAGCCCCCGAATAACTAATGAGAACAACACAAAATTAACAGAATAATAGTTTAGTATGAAAATTTACAGGGTGTCAAGAACCTGCAATATCAGTCCTAACAAATGGCAACTGATTTGACTTAATTTAATCTGTCTCCTTGTTGCAAAGTGAGATCTCTCTTTTTTCCAATAAATTACCTGAGTTGATTTGCAGAAGGATGGAAAAGTAGCTTAGGCAGAAGAGAAATAATAAAGCCACTATGTCATGCCATCTTTTGAGAAATTTAGAATAACCTTTTCTTTAAATGCAATTAAAAAAAAAAAAAAAAAGCTAAGCAAATCACTGTTACCCATGCAGTGATTGTTATGTTTATATATGAACAGCTAGCATCTGTGAGATAGCCCGGCAGATAATGGTGCTTGCTGTTACGTCAGATGTGTTTGAGCATTGGGCCCTGCGTGATGGAGAAAGCTGACCCAGCAGGGTGTCCTTTGACCTCCACACGTGTCATGGCACAGATGTCTCCCACATCATACATTCACACACAGATACAAATAAATGTAATTTTTAAGATTTATTTATTTATTTATCATGTGTACTGTATATAGAAGAGGGTACCAGATGTCATCATAGATGGTTGTGAGCTACCATGTGGTTGCTGGGAATTGAACCCGGGTCCTCCGGAAGAACAGTCAGTGCTCCTAACCTCTGAGCCATCTCTCCACCCCTTAAATAAACATAATTTTTTTTTTAAAATTGAAAAATCAAACTATTGTAGCTACACAGTGAAAGGGGAGAAATGCCCTAGCAAGATACATGAACAGTAATACTGTCTAAGAATCCAACATCTAAATGGACTCTGTTGCTTCTTAGCCTGGAAATAATTATAGACTTAGGATGTGTGCCTAAGTGACTTTTCTTGTCGTTGTAACAAAATACCTGATAAATAGCTTGAAAGAGGCAGGGGTCTACCCTGGCTCACAGTTTGTGGATACAGTTCACCATGGCAGGGAAGGGGTGGTGGCAGAAGGGCGAGGCAGCTGGTCACAAGGCATTCACAATCAGGAAGCAGAGGGAGATGAACGCTGGACCTCAGCTCACTCTCTCCTTTCCTCTTTTTATTCAGTCTAAGATCCCAGCCCATGGGTTCATGTCCCCCACTGTTCAGGTGGGTCTTCTCACCTCAATTACCCCAAAGTAGAAACTTCCTCAGGAACATGCCTACAGATCTGTCTCCTAGGTGTTTTTAGGGCCTGACAGGTTGATAGTCAATAGTAATCATCACAATGTGAGTGTGAGAACCTGGCTAGCTGCTGTGAGTGGCACCTCTGGAGGTTGTCGGGTGTGGAGGGAGTAGCAGGAACAGAAAGTAGCAGTGAGTTAGGGGGACTAGGTGACGTGGGAAGGAACCTCATAATCCAGTCGGTGGTTAGCTACAGTCTGCCTGCAAGCACACGTCCTAAAGGGAAGCCGTTCCTTCTCCTAATCAGTAGATCCCGTTGGGAAGGACAGTGCTGTTTCTTGAGCTATGCTTTGCAGAATTCCCTCCTGCAGAGCAGCTCCCTAAAGAGCTTAACACTGAGGGCATCAGGCTCTCTAGACTGCTCAGGAGCCCACATTTTAACATGCTCCTAAGGGCATCAGGATCTCTGGATTGCCCAGAAGTGCACATTTTAACAGGCACCTCGAGTGCTTTCAACGGACATCCGTAGCCCAAGGACTGCTACAATTTCTCAAACAATACCATTGTCTATAACATATTGATACTCTCCAGCAGTTTTTTGTTTGTTTATTTTGCTGTTTCTCCCTCTAGAAATGCCTTCCCACTCACCCGCTTCATGGTATAGGTCAAGATACGCTATACCCTGATGGCACCTTATCCCCTAGCAATTTTATAGTATTTTATATAATATGTATATGTATAAATTTATTTTAGGCAAGGTCTTACTATGTAACTTTGCCTGGCCTGAGTAGGGTGGCCTTGGAACTTAAAGAAATCTGCCTGCTTCAGCCTCCTGGGTACTGAGTTTAAAGCCATACACCACCACCCTGTCTAAGTGTGTGTGTGTGCGCGCAAATAAAATAAAATAAAGTATTTATTTATTTTGAGACAGAGTCCCACTATGTAGTCCTGGCTAACCTGGAACTCTCTTATGTAGACTTGTTTGGTTTTGAGTTCATAGAGATTCTTGTTTTTTAATCTTTATTTTTATTTTTTTACTTTATGATCTGTTTTAAAAACTTATTTATTTATTTTTTAATATACCCACCATGCCTCCCTCCTCTCTTCTCAGTCCTCCCCGCCTCCCCCCATCGATTCCTCAGAGAGGATAAGGACTCCCAGGGTGAGTCAATGCAGTCCAGTTAAGGTTAGGACCAACCTCCTTCCCACAGTATCAAGACTGAGTAAGATGTTCCTCTGTAGGGAATGGACTCCAAGAAGCTGGTTCATGCACCAGGAATAAATTCTGGTCCCACTGCCAGAGGCCCCACAAACTGTCTAGGCCATTTGACTGTCATCCACATTCAGAGGGCTTAATTCAGTCCATGAAGGTTCCCCAGCTGTCATTTCAGAGTCAGTGAGCTTCCAGTAACTCAGATCAGCTGTCTCTGTAAGTTTCCTCATCATGATCCTGATCCCTTTGCTCATGCAGTCTCTCTTCCCTCTCTTGAGCTGGACAGGGAGCTCAACCCAGTGCTTAGCTATGGATCTCTGCATCAGCTTCCATTAGTTGCTGGATGAAGGTTCTGTAATGACAATTAAATCCTGCAATCTACACAATCCACCCCATTCCCAACCCACCCATCAGCCTGTGACCTCACTGGTTTTTTAAATTTAAAGTCAATATTTGTTTTTCTTGTCTTCCAAGCTAGAAGACAAAGTGAGTTCTGGAGCTTTGCGAGGCAGGAAGTTGTGAGGGGTTGCGCTTTGTAGAGAGCATGGGATAGTCATCCCACCATCCCACAAGGCCTTGGGCTCCATTCATTGACCTTAAAAAACACTGATTTCATTAATCACTATTGACCACTTTCTACTTTTTCCCTTAGCACTAAAATTAATTTAAATTAGCTGAGTGGTTGCCCATGCCTTCAATCTCAGCACACGGGAGGTCGAGGCAAGCAGATCTTTGAGTTTGAGGCCAACATGGTCTACAGAGTGAGTCCCAGGACAGTCAAGGACACATAGAAAAACTCTGCCTCAGAAAACAACAATAAATAAAAGAAAAACAATATTTTTATATTCCTAACTCTATGATAATCTTAGAAAGCAAAATCTTGTCTTTTGTAATTCCTCCTCACTGTATCTTTATTATCTATCTTCCCTCGGTATTTCTTAGGAACGATCACCCTGTCCTCTCCTCACACTTTTTTTCTCGGCCCCTTCATGCCACTTTCTGGAACATTCCCCCAGACTTCTGGTTGCAGCTGACTGGGCTGGAGGTGGGTGGGCACCTCATTTAAACCTGGGAGAGTCGGTCTCTTTTCCCTTCAGATATTTTGTAGACATGAGGGATGCTGTTTGGAATGAACCCAGGAAGTATTCTCTCTGCATGGACCAGAGAGTGGAAGAAAATGTTCTACAGAAAGAAGAACGTGGCGGAGACAGGTGTAGAGAGAGGCAGGTGAGTGAGCAGTGGAGATGTATGTATTTGTGACTCTCATTCCTCACCCAAGGGATATTTTGGAACTCAGGATAATTTTTTGTTCTTTGTTTTTTTAGAACAAAGTTCTTGTTTTATGTAAAGCTAGTTCTAGTGTTCCCACAAATTCTGGAAAAACAAAGACATAAAGGGTGTTGTGGATGACTTCTAGGTAACCAGTCCAATTCACAGGGCCTAACAAAACACATACCCATTTCACTTATTTTGAAACATGTATCTAAAGTCAAGCAGTGTAGCACATACCTCTAATTCCCAGCACTTGAGAGACAGAAGCTGGTGGATCTTAATGAATTAGAGGCCAGCCTGTCTTTCAATGAGTTCCAGGCCAGCTGGGGCTACATAGTACAACCCTGTGGCTAAAACAAAAAAAAGTGCCTTAAAAAGCAATATTACTACTACTGATGATGATGAAACAATTTGGAGAAGTTAAGAAACTCTCCCCAAAGCTAAACAGCTACCAAGTTTAGAGGTAGAGATAGAACTTGCGACCAGGCTAGACTGAATCCACTATGGTGACCTGTATTTACAGGTGGGATACTGCTCTCTATTCTTGTTCCTATACTGTAGAGCCAGGCTATGAGGATTGGATGAGTTCTGGAAGCCAGTCAAGCATCATGGAGTCAATCTTAGCTTATTGGTGGGAGGTAGTATGGAACAAATAAAGTATAACTGGCCAGCAGGCCCACCCACCTGGAAGTTGGACATGGTTCTAAGAAGAAGCCACTGAGAGCAGCAGTCTTCAGGATCCCATTGCCACACAAGTTGGTATGGGGCAGCCACACCAGTGCATTGACTGAGATCTACTTAAGCAATCATGGCTACTGTAAGAGAGCAGCAGGGGATGTGTGTCATACCTCCTTCCAAATCTTCATCCCTGGTCATCCTGACAGCATGAGCTGTGGTCATTTTTGATAGCCAATGGTGGGGGGCTTAAGAGATGAAGGTGGTGATAGAAGACAAGAGTGATGAGGGAAACTGGGACTGAGAAGGTAGCTCAATGGGTAAGAGTGCTTAGGACTTGAGTTTAAATCCTTAGCACACAATCTAAACATCTAGGAATGGCTAAAAGTGCCAGCACTGAGAAGTGGACACCGGTGGATCATGAGAGCTCACTGGCCAGTGAGCCTAGCCTAGATAGTGAGCTTCTGATTCAGTGAGAAATCCTGCCTTGACACATCAAGGTGGAGAACATTATTCTGACATCCTTTTCTGGCATCTGCATATGCATGCATGGACACTCACATGCACTATAACACACACACACACACACACACACACACACACACACACACACACACAGAGAGAGAGAGAGAGAGAGAGAGAGAGAGAGAGAGAGACTTTCAGGAACTCTGACCAAAAGAATAGATGTCAGACTCTCAGACTTTCGACCAGGAACAAAAGATCCTAAGGGAGGTAACATATCAGCATCCATTTTGGTTAAAGGAATGGGGTCTCAGCCTTCTAAGAAATAAAAAACAGAAAAATTAAATTTACTGATCTGAAATTACTCAGCTAGTTGGTTAAAGAGAGAATAAGAATTACAGCATGGAATTTAAGCCTTCCTTAAGGTCTTGAGATTTTTTTGTACCTCACTGGATTCCCTCTTCATATGAACAATATAAGATTGCATGTTGGGGATATAGAGATAAAGCAAACTGGTAGACCATATATGTAGCATGTGTAGGGTACTGGGGTCAGCTTAGTACGGAGGGAAAATAACACGTTGCAGCCTTGGCCGTTTCTCACACTCAAGTAGATGCACTCATGATCAACTCTCAAGTGAAATGAACAAGTAAATGAAATGAGACTTTACATTTGGATAGTGACTTTGCGATGTGCAGGATGAGTGGGTGCTGAGCTGTTGTTGCGGTTCTAAATATAGCTGAACTATTGGCGTGCCCATTCTTCCCTCAAAAACAAGCAATAACTGCTCGTTGCTGTAAGAGCTCCTGGGGGCAGTGCTCACAGGCAGAGACACTTATTATTTCCCCCACCCAGGAACACACAGCCCTTTGCAGTGCATCTCCTTGGATACTACTGTGCAGGGGCAGCTCCAGTGCTTCTACAGCTCTGGGCTCTTGTAAATGTTGTCTTCATTGGCTGGCAATGTTACAAGACAGATGGGCCTGGGAGGCCTCCACTTGCTACTTCCATATCACAGGCAAGCCTCTTTTCATTTCTAGGCATTTAGAAAAGACTGGGAAATAGAAAAACCTATCTTGATATCTTGTCTACCATGAAATCAGACCAATAGAATAAAAGGATACAGGTTGACTGAAAGGAGATTGCCAGCCTTGAAGAAAATAGTCAAGTTATTTAGAACATAGCAAAGAGCTCCCTGAAAAGAAATGTTATTGGAGATGAATAAGACACAGCTCAGAGATGCCTTCTTTAAGCATAACTGGAACAGTATATACTGATGGCTACACAGAAATAAGCTGAAGGACTGATGGGCCAGAAATTTTTGTCCTGCTGAGATTTTTATTGAATCCATGTTTCTAGTACCTGAGACTCTAGGCATGTGTCAGGACTCCCAGCTCTGCTTAGCTAACAGAGGAAAAGGCTAACAGAGAGTAAATAAAATCATCTGCTCCAAGAGCCTGAGAATCACTACTATCTTACCTTAAGTGGCAAAGGGACTTTGAAGGTGCGATTACATTAATGATCTTAAAGTAGAAAGGGTCTTAATCCTGGCCTATATGAGAGAGCCAATGTAATCACAAGGTTCTCTATATAGGCAACAGGAGGACAATCAGAACTGGAGAAAGAGATGTGACCATGCAGACAGTTGACTTCCTCATTGTGGAGGAAGAGATAATGATATGGGTAACACCAAGTAATGACTCTTCTGGGGTCTTCAAAAGGAATGCAGTCGACAACTTCTGATTTTGAACAGGTAAAACCCACATGAGATTTATGACCTCCAAAAGAAATGTTAGGTAAAAAACTTCTGTTACAGCTGGGCATTGGTGGTGCATGCTTTTAATCAAGCACCCAGGAGGCAGAGGCAGGCAGATCTCTGAGTTTAAGGCCGGCCTGGTCTGCAGAATAAGTTCCAGGATAGCCAGGGCTACACAGAGAAACCCTGCATCAAAACACCCACCCCTTCAAAAAAAGAAAAACCTTATGCTTCTTAATTCCTGCAGTCTATGATAATTCCTGATGCAAGGTAGACATCAAAGAAATGCCTATAGAATAGATGAATGAATAAATGAATGAATGATATGCAATACCACAGCTGACCTGGAGCTGTCATTCTGGTAGAGAGGCTGACTATCTGGCTTTATTTCTTCTTGAGAAGGAAGAAAACACCTTGCTTCCAGGAAACCTCAAGGAGCTTGTGGAGCCCTGAAACTATAGGGGCAGAAAGGCAACCCAGGTCTTGGCAACAAGGTCAGTTTGAGGGAATGAAGACAAATCCCTAAGGCCAATAGGGTGAGGACCTTGCACTTTATCTTTTGATACTAAGGAACTGCTGAAAGATTTGTGGCAAGATGGAATTGCACTCCAGTTTACATTTAGGATGCACAGGACTCTGAAAGGCATAGGATTTACAAATTCAGAGATGGAGAGAAGGGGGGTGGGGTGGGAGATGTAAATGTGGGAACAGCCACTGATTGTTGCTAATACACTATGTTGGAATAACACTTTTCATTTAAAGCATGCTCACAAATTCTCTTTCCACTTTATAGTTATCTTCTTTTAAAACATTGTCCCATCAAGCTCTCCAAGCCATTGTTGTGCTCAGATCATTTTCTTATAAACACGGATTTGTGTTTATAAACCAGGGTGAGAACCTGAGACTAGAAGATCCCTCGCACGCACGCAAGCACGCACATAATCAGTGTCTCCATTAAACACATACAAGCTTTTTGTGTGTGAGGGGAATCACTATTTCCTACACAATTCTGTGTATCACCATTATGTATTATTTTTTAAATGTTTATTTTTTATTTTATGTGAATTGGTGTTTTGCATGCATGTATAGCTGTGTAAGGGTGTCAGATCTTGGAATTACAGACAGTTGTTAGCTGCCACGTGGATGCTGGGAATCGAACTCAGGACCTCTGGAAGAACAGTCGGTGCTCTTAACCACTGAGCCACCTCTCCAGTCCCACCATAATGTACTATAAGAGGACAATAATTTAAAGTGTTCTAGAGGATGTATATAGGTTACATGCAAATTCTGCATCTTTTTTGTTTTGTTTTTGAGACGGAGTTTCTCTGTGTAGCTCTGGCTGTCCTGGAATTCCCTCTGTAGACCAGGCTGGCCTCAAACTCACAGAGATCCACTAGCCTCTGCCTCCTGAGTGCTGGGATTAAAGGTGTGTGCCACTACTACTTGTCATTTTCATGGGGGGGGTTATTTTTTAAATATCGAATGGAAACACTGGGAATTTGGGTGTTCATAGCAGGAGGATAAAGGTCATAGGTAGGTAGATCCTGGACCCAGTCCCTCTTGTGTGCTGAAAGACAACCAAATTCAGTTTTCTAGGTTAGAATTTGAACTTGTGTTTTAATATTATTATTACTATTATTTTCTTCAAGTTTTATAAGACTCCCTGGGAAGTTTCTGAGTAGCAAGGTGACATAATCTGACTTATATAAACTCCACATTCTATGTTAATCATGTAGATCAGATATTAGTTGCAGAGGGCAGAGTAGATAGGCTATGTACGGAGACCAAGAGGGAGTCTCTTGTGATGGGAAATGGCCCGAGGCAGAGATGACTTGCCCTGGGTGGAGAGTGGTTGCATTCTGCACACACTTGGAAGGAAAAGCCAGCAGTATTTATACATGGTTTGGATTTGGGCTGTGAGAAAATAGAGGATGACCGTAAGAAGTTTGCTCTGGACTTCTGAAACTCTGGGAGGGCACTGTTAGTTGAGATGGCAAAGATCATAGCTCACTGGTTTGGGAGGAATACTTAGAGCATTAAGTTTTAGATATGGATATTTGTGTCTTGGGGGTGGTGAGTAGGAGATGGATATACAATCTGGAGTTTGGGGCATGGCTGGCTTGGAGGTGTAAAATGAGTAGCAGTCAGTACCTCATGACCATCAGAATAAATACTAAGGTCACCAGGAAGTGGGAGGAGATCACAGAGGAAAGATGTCCATGGAATCTACACTTCGGGTTTGAGACTGAAAGGCTGAATGGTAAGACTCTCCATCCTGAGATAAAGAGTAGAAAGAATTTTCAAAGGTGAGCCTGCTTTCCATCATCCCTGCTACCAAGGGGTCCAGCCAGGTGAGGAAGCACAGGGTTTGGGATGAGGTTTTACTGCTGTTTCTGAGGACAGTGATTTCCATAGTGGGCACAGAGGCTGTTCCTTGTGGCTTCAGGCGAATGAAGGAAATGAAGACGGCAAGGACTGAAGGAACACCCTCTTCCCAAAGACTCCGGATGTGAAGCGAAGCAAGGGCAGATGTGGAATGCAGGAAATGTTTAATTTTTACCATGACACATGTTATACTACAGAATGCATGTAAATGATAAAAAAAAAAAAAGCTTCAGGAGCAGGGGAGATGACTCTCTGTAGATCCAGTCTCAAGACCTCACACATCTGTAATCGCAGTGTTCCAGTGAGTCAGAGGTGGGAGGGTCCTAGAAGCTCAAGTGAGGGACAGCCTGGAGCATGTGGTACAACAACAAAAGACAGAAAGACCCTGCTTCAACCAAGGTAGGGACCAACACCCAAGGCTGTCCTCTGAATTCCATCCACACCCAGTGAATGCAAGTATCTCTACTCATGTGCACACACACAAAAAAAGATGATTCATCAGGGAAGGAAAATAGAGAGAGGACCATTACTGAATCAATGTCCCTTAGTTGAAGAGGATGGGGCCAGTACACAGGGCAAGAGGTGAATCTAAGCTAGGAACTGAGAGGGTGCTGTCAGTGCAGGAAGCAAAGGAGAGAGCCTGTATCCTGACACAGGCAGATAAGTGGATAGAGAATACCTGCACATGCAGGCAGGTCAAGTGTCCAGGAAGGGGGTGTAGTCACTTCTTTTGCTGCTTCCTTTGTTTTATGGATGAAAGGAGCAAGTGACTAACACATGGCGTGTGATGAAGAAGAAGGTACAGTCACATAATCTTTATAGAGTAAGAGAGTGGAGCGGGAGCATAGTGTCTCCTCTGTAATTCAACAGAAGAAGCTAATTGATGATAGAGCAAGTGGTGTTTCAGACCTATAATGAGTACTATTCTGAGGTAGGAGAATAAGGGCTCTCATATTAAGGCAGTGTTAAACTTCATGAGGCTAAAGCAACAAAACCCTCACTTTTAACCAACACTGGATTTTGGAATCCAACAGTCTTCACCAGGGCCTCATAAAGAGCACTGAAGAAAGTTAACAGATTTGGCTCACACTTGGGTCAGTTATTTCAAAGGGCTCTCTGGGATTCATAAAGCAGGTGGCCTTGAGAACACTACTGTGTTGCTCAGCCATTTTTTAAAGGGTGAAACTATGTTACATTAATGAACAAGAGTGGATTTATAATATTCAGTAATTTAATGAAGGTTTGATCTTTAAAATAGATCCCTGGACTGATGGAGAAGTGAGCTAACTTGGTGGGTAAAGGTATCTGCTAACTGAGCCTAGGATTTGAGTTCAAGTCCCAGGGTCTACAGGGCTGGAGAAGAGAACTGACCCCCCTACAGGTTGTCCTCAGATCTCCACATGTGTACTCTGTCACATACAACCCCCTCCCACATACATGTGCATGCAAAAGAAAATAAATAAAAATGTTTAAAAAGAGATGCATCAGTTCCTGATAAACTGTGAAGCCAATGCTCACCCTGTTGCCTTTCCCTCCCTCTTCTTACAGTTGTCTTGATTCATTCATTCATTCATTCATTCACTCAAGTTTGCCTTTTGCTTGTACTGATTGATATGTTTATTAAACAGCAATGAATCTGTTCCAAGTGTAAAAACAAACCACCAGTTATGCATATCCTTTCAAATTGCTATTACAGGACCAATAGTTTTGTTGTTGAGACAAAAAAAACTTCAATATAAAATTATCAACATGTAGCTAAAACATAGTGAAAATGACCTACTATAAAATGAAACATTCATTTGCTTTTTTATTGTTCAATATAAAAGAGAAATATCTGTCATTTATTGGAAACTTTTATAGGTCTGAGTGCTACAGAATTTTAAAGCTGTAGTAACTCAACATGTGGGCCACCCCTCAATTTTTACAGATGTAGTGTCAGACATAGTAAATTTCCCAAGGAGGCTCAATTATTAGTGGCACAGAACTCAAGCCCCACTTTCCTGTCTCTATATACTGCTTTTTAACCACAGTACTATTTAATTTAAGTTTCTACTATAAAGCTTTCAGGCATTTGAGATGGCCCAGCAGGGAGAGGCACTTGTTTTGCAAGGCTGGTGACCTGAATTTGATCCACCGAAAGGTGGAAAAGAGAACCGACTCCACAAAGTGCTCTCCTACCTCCACACGCTTGTCCTGACACACACACACACACACACACACACACACACACACACACACACACACAGAGCCATTGGCGTAGGTAACCTGAAAGTTGTAACTATTCTTTATATACTTAGGTTCACTTTTAAGGATTCTAGATGTATGGGATTAACAATTTCCCCAAATTGATCTTTAGGGATGAATTCTTTTTTCATAGTGAGCTTTGTTATATATCATGAAATTTATATTTATTTATCTTCATTGACATCAAAACTTCATGTTTAACTTCTATCATCAGCAGCATATTATTTACACGGTAACACAAAAATCACCACAGGAATGTTTCTCCCATTTAGACACAGAATGAGGTTTCAATCCATAGCCATTTGGACTTATTTTTATTTTTTGTATATGGATATTTTGCCTTACATGCATGTCTGTGCACCATGTGATATGTCTGGTTTCCTTAGAGGGTGTCAGATCTCCTGGAACTGGACTGTTGGCCCACTAAATGGGTGCTGGAAATGGAACACTAGTCCCTTGGAAGAACATCCCATGCTCTGACCTATCTCTCCAGTCCCTCAGTATTATTTTGGAATTAGGTATAAAGACATAGTTTGAGGATTTGTAATTAATATATTATTATTATAAGTTTTATTTTCTGCCTCCCCTCCTCATGGTGAACAAGGTTTTTAATGAGACAAAGAGAAAAGATGAGCAGAAATGGGAGAAGTTTAGCAGAGTAAAAACTTAACTGTAGTGCAGAAACAGACATTATTAGTTCCAGGGACTATTCAGGGGTTGGCAAAGTCAAGGTCTTGCAGACACACAAAAAATGGACATAAAATACTTACTACGTAAAAAGCCTGCAGAGGCGTTGAGAATACCAACAGAAGTGAGCTATGTGCTCGAGGAGCTGTCTCGTGGGGGCGTTAGGATGGGGGAAAGAAAGGCATCTTGCGGGGGCTGGAGATGAGATTTTTACACAGGATGGCTGATAAACTGGGTACATGGTGGACACTTAGAAACAGAGAGATGTATTGACTTCTACAGTCCCAGAGTCTCTCTGGTCCAAAGCCCTCAGCTCCGAGATGCAGAAACCCTCTGTCACCAGCCATCCCTTCCTCACAGCTAGGCCCGGGGCAGCGGGGGGAGGCAGGTGAAAACTGCACCCGGCTGTAGAGTCGTCATGGCAACCAGAAGTTCCTCGGTCCTCACTACCCTGCTTCCACTTCCCCCGGCCCGAACTGGTCTCTAGTCTCGCGAGACTTGCCTGCACAGAACCCAGCCTCGGTGATCTCACCCGAGACTGAAGGAGGGAGGAGAGGAGGGAGGGAAGGGATGGGGCGGGGAGAAGGGCCAGTGCAGCGCCGCCACCGCCGGCAACTTTGTGAGCGAGTTCAGTACGTGCGTGAGCGAGTGAACGGAAAGTCAGTGCAGCGCCGAGTCCCGGGGGGAAGGGCCGAGGGTGGGGGCGGGTAGACCCGGGAGGCCGCCCACAGCGCTCCCATCGTCGCCGTCCCGGGCTCCCTTCTCTCTTCGTCCCTGTGCTGGTCCTCCAACCCCCGTGGGCAGTTACCTGTCCCCTCCCCCGCGGCCACGCAACTCCCCCCACACCGCGCCCAGCGCGGAGCTCCGCAGCCCGAACGCTCCCTGGGCGCCGCGCGCTCGTTCCCGGGAGCCGGCGAGCGGGCGGGATGGAGGGCTCGAGGGTGCAAGCTGGGGCCCGGGCTCCTGCACAATAGTTGATGACCGCGGACTGGTCACTTTGGCCCCCGCGGCGCCCAGAGCGCGGCCGCTGCTGGTCCTCCTCGGAGCAGGGCTGGGGGAGCCGCGCTGATCCTGCCCCCGCGGCCGCTACGCCGGGCGCTCGGAGCCTCGGATCTCTGCAGAGGAGGCGGCGAGCGAGCGCGCCCCGACCCTCTGCACGCTTTCTCTTTTCTCCCCAGGGAGAGCGCGCGGACGACGCGCCCCGGACGCGCGGCAGCACCGGGAAGCCCAGGCCAAGCGGTAAGTAGTCCCGGGGGCAGGGCTGGGAGTGGGAGGCGGGGCGGCACTGCTGACAGCCCCCCTGTGCAGTCTCTGGCTGGGCATTCGCGGCCCCAGAGCAGGACGCTTGCAACCGCTGAAAGTTTGATTTCCGATTTGGTGGCGTGCTGGGGATCGCGATCCCGGCGGGGGTGAGTCTGCGTTCCTCCGCGCCCGGCGCGCGCGCACGTTCTCACCTCGGGATCCAGATTTGCTCCTCTAGAGGCCCGGGTCTCCAGTCTGGTGGCTGTGCTCACCCTGCGGTTCTGGGCTCCTCGGAGCGACCCATCGGTCACCAGCTGAGCGTTTTTGCAGGTGTGCTGGAAGGAGTAAGGCCCCGTAGCTTAATGGTGGGGAAAGGAGACCTTCGGCTGTGGTCTCGAGGGTGTTAATTTTCTTTTTGGGGGATCCTGGAGACTGAGATACGAGGATGCTCCAACCTGTGTTTTTTGGAGGAAGTAAACCTTCCGAGGGTCGGAGATGCATGAGGGTGTTGCAAAAATAACTTTTTCTCCCCTTGCCCTGTCCAACTTTGCTTCTGACCTTAAAGGCAACTTGCCAGGATCGTAAATCGCTCCGTGGCCTTTCTACGTGGGCAAGCAGTCGCGTTGGGCAGGTTGAAATTTCATCGGGGCTGACCGTGTCCAAAACCAGAGGCACGGGAAATAGCTAGCTTTCAAGGGAGGTGTTGTGCTGGATTGTTGGCATTCCTCTTGTAAGGGGAAGCACTGGGGACGGGTAGCTCCTAGACTGCCTTGGGGCTTTATAGATTTTGATTTTTCCTGACGGCTAGTCTTGAGGCGGCCTTCACTGAAATTCATACTACCTGGTGCACAATTATGTTTCTAAACTGGAGCCAGTGATGCGATGCAAATTTCAGAGGAGGTGTCGACTTTCATCAGGTTCCAGGTCTATCTGGATGAACTGGGGTTGGCGTTTCCTCTATAAAGCGAGCCTTTCATGTTGAAACTCTGACTCAGAGTCTTAAAGCCATTCTTTTTTATACTGGTACTCTGTGGGAGTTAAGTGTCAACTTTCTCCTGTTTTCTCGAATGGAGTTATCTTCCAGTGCAAAGGTTTTCCTGGCTAGAATGCTTTAAACTGCCACATTAAGTGTTACCGAATTGCTCCTGTAGCCTTATTTGGGACAAGAATGATTTTCTGTATCTTTGTTTAACGACTCTTCCATATCCTTTTTTCCTTTCCCTGAAAGCTGCAATTAAGCTGCCTTTACCAGGATGGAAAATAAAAGGATGATAGGATTATGCAGAGCAGTTAAAAGATTTAAGTAAAACACTTTATGGTCACTGATGTGTCCAACTATGAGGTGACAACCCAGTGATTAACTAGAATATTACTACTAAAGCATTTTCCCATGAAATGAGTTATTGATACCAAGGCATTAACAACAGTGCTTTAGAATGACTTGGATGATCGTTAGAACATAAATAAATGTTTGGGGCAAAATAAGACATTTGTAGTGCCGACTTTCTTATCTGTCACTGAAGGCCTTTTTTTTTTTTTTTTCTTCCTTTTCTTACCTCACTAAAGGACTCTTGGAATTGACTATCATTAATGAGATTTCTCCAGCCGACTGAGAGAACAGGTTTAGCGAGTGGCCAGAAACTGTCAGTAGGTGTAGCTGTTTGCTGCTCTGTAGATCCTGCTCTTTGACTTGGGAACCATAGTCCCGAGGCCCTGGACTTTTTAGATTTGACTGTCAAGCTGTGACTCCAAGACTAGGTTCTGTGGAAGGCTGATTGAACTCTGGGTGGTAACTCCTCAGCGTCACTAAAGTGACATCATTAGCTTAACTCTTTCCTTGATTCAAATTTTCAGTGCTATTTTCTGGCTTTTATATTTATTTCATGTTTGCTTTGAAGTACGTGTGGAGTAGTGGTATAGTCTCCTCACTTGATTTTTTAAAAAAGCAGCTTTGTAAAGAGCTTCCTAATAACTTCATCATTGTGCCTTGCAGATTGAGGATGCCTTGTGCTTTGCAGTTACATATACTCTGGCATCTTGGCTGACTGAGTTAAGATGTGCCTGTGTTGTATTTTCAGTTGCAGTTTGAATTTTTAAATCAATGACTTTTTAAAGGATCTTTTTGAGCTCAGACAGGAGCAGGAGTGGAACAGAATTCTGAGATCAGGTTCTTGATCACTTGGTGGAAGATTGATGTGGTGAGGGATAAGGCTTGGTGCTTCTTGCCTATCTGCAGTGTTGTTATCAAAGCTCCAGCCATTGCACAAATGTTATGGCTATTGGGAAGGTTTTCACCACTTTGTAGATTGGAGCATTTTGATTCACTAGCCAGGTTGGATTTTTGCCAAGGAGCTCTGATGGAGCAAGCTTCTTTCACATCACAGAAGCTGAATTTTAAAGTCTGAAAAATATTTTTTTTCTAATTTCCTTGTATTTGTAACCTTTTGAGCCTTGTCAGTTGAGGGGTATTTACTGAGTGCCACCATCAGAGAGGTGTGTTTCTCTGCTTTCTGTGGCTCTACCAGTGGGCGTAATCATTCATGGCCTTAGGGAAGTTGGTCTTTGGGACCGTGGGTACTCCCATATCTCAGGGTATGAAGATACTCCTATGCCCAAGGTTTTTTACATATGAGGCAGTTTTGATTCTTCAACTTATCTAAAAGGTTTGGAAGGTGTAGATTTCAAATGCCTGCACTGCTACTTTCTGGCTGGGGTGATCTTAAAAAATAGGGGTTCTGAGCTCACTGTCCAGTGTCGAAGCTTGAGCTCACAGCTGGGTCCCAGCTTTGCTACAGAATGTATGTATAAAAAGACTTTGTAATTGCAACTGCATTTTCTTACCCTTTGAAGAGCAGATTCATGGCTTGCTGAAGGGAGTTGGAGCAGAAATCGTTTCTTTGGTTCAGCTTTCCCAGTTTGCAGGTGAGGCGCTCCAAGTCCAGGGAGTTGACATGATTTGTAGGTTATAAAACTAGATATATTCAGATTCAGGGTAAGTGGCCTTCTGACTTAAATATGCTCCTCTGTTCACCTTTTTTCTTTTCCTATGTGCTGAAGTTTGTTTACTTCTTTCCCATATTTAAGTATTCAGTGGTTATTAAATAGAGTAAGGGACAAGGAAAACCGAAGGAAATAATAGCTACATTAAGGATGAAAAACTATGAAAATGGCATCGATGCGATGTCCTGTTTGGTACTTAAGCTTTGGAGGTACTTAGATAGCTTAGTTATGGAGAAAGGAAAACTAAGTGAAGGTTTCTGCAGGTAGAGAAAGCATGTAGGCTTTATTATTATTTTCTGACGATACCACCTTAGTGTCCTGGTGCTCTTTAGAAAAGTCAGGCTTCCTTGTTCACCTTTTTCTTCCCTTAAGTTCATTTGCAAAAGAAAGGAATTACACTTGCCTTGTTTCTGGAACAATGGCAGTTTTTTAGTTCCATCAGTTAGCTCTGGGAAGGGTTATCTGGGCACCTTGGAGTGGAGGATTGCAGACTCAGCAGGTACCGGAGCCCTCTCTGAGAAACTCAGCTGGTCAGCTCTACTTGCTTCCTAATGTGATCTAAGTCTGGCTGAAAGCAAGGTTTAGGAGAGGGCTGCCCCATTGTGGGGTGGAGGGGGAAAGCATAACTTCATTGCAGGATTCACAGAGAGGGTGTGTGCTGTACCTCCGAAGACTGACAACCCAACCCAGGCAATCACTTCTGCTTTTGTGCACATTGGAAATTTGTCTTGTGGTCTGTTTGCTTTCAGTTGTATGCCTCAATAATTAAAAACAAAACATGATACTTTGGTTTTCAGATGTACATTTAAGTTGATTATTCCTGATAGCTCATTTGTTGGGGGATGCACTTTTGATGAGTTGTGGTATGTGAGCCATGGGAAGATGGGAATAGTTCCCTGGCTCCAGCTCTCTTGAACACAAGTTATTGGAGCAAGGGACGGAACGACACAGTTTAGTCTGCTTTGCAACCAGAAAGGTAAGGAAAAGCTTCTGAGTGTATCTTTTGAGGAAGAGAAAACTGGGCCTTCTCATTGCATCCCTATCCATTTTCTTCATTTCCTCTGCCCAGGTGTGATAAGATGATTCCAGATGCAAAGAGATTTTCTTTTGGGACAGGGTCTCACTTTGTCACCTTGGCTGTTCTGGAACCACCTTGTAGATAAGGCTACCTTGGACTCAGAGATCTGCCTGCTTCTGCTTCCTGAATGTGTTTTCTTAAAGATCTAGAGAGATGATCCAAAAATGGCATGGAGGGGCGGGAGGGGCTTAGTAGTGCCTTGTAAGGAAGACGAAGCTGTTTTTTCTGGAGGTCTGAGATAAGAACTTCCTGCTGATAGCTTCTAATTGGTTACTTATGTTACAGCTTTCTCTCAGTTAGAGAGATTTGTACTATGCCTAACTTTTAAGTTGTGGGAAACAGGCAGTTACATAATGTTAGATGGGAGACTAAGCTTTCTGAGGAATGCCAGCTTGGAGACTGCTGTGGCTCTAAGGACATCAGCCACAGTTTCCTGGGGTTCCTTCCTGCTTGGAGCTGAGCCCTTTACCAGAAGTGTGAACAGGTGCGGCCATTGATTGTTTTTGTGGTTCATTCAGAGCCTTGCTTCCTTTTACAATGAACTCTGATCTCAGAAGGTAGCTATTGAGAAATTAAAAAGCAGAGGGCTGTGTTCCAGCTGCTCATGCTCCTGCAGTCTGGGACTCTACTATCATGGGATCTCTCCTTTTCTATCCTCCTTCCCTCCCTCCCTCCCTCTCTCCCTCTCTTCCTCCTCCTTCCACTTCCTACTTCCGACTCCCACCTCCACCTCATCCAGTAAAGGAGATTGATTGACACCCACAGCCCCGGTTAGTGTCCTTTACCTTAGCCTCCTATATTACCTTTCTGTGATTAATACTTTCGTATTATAAATGGCAGATTTCACCTTAGGGTATTCTAAGCCCTCTTGTATTCCTTTTATGCACTCAGAGAAGCAGTTGGTACTGAACTGTCTTCAAGGAAGAGTCTTTATTAGGAGGTGCCTGTAAGAGGATGCTCAAGATTTTGCATTGTCTCTTCGCTTGAGTCGCCTGTGTGTACCTACAAGGACTAAATGGAAAGTCAGCATCTTCTATACTCACAGAAAGCAGAGTTGTGGGCTTGGTGGTATAGAGGATTTGCTTAGCATTTGTGAGGCCCAGGGTCAGTCCCCAGCATTCTTACCCACCCCCCCCCAAAGCAGCCCACTCATGACTCCTGAACTATATACTATGAACTGCTTGCCACATCAGAAGCTTTCACTAGTTTGCCTGCTGGATTCTAACTTTCTAAGTAGCCAGTGTGTGTGTGTGTGTGTGTGTGTGTGTGTGTGTGTGTGTGTGTGTGTGTGTGTTGGTAGTGGTGGCAGTGATGGGGGTGTGACCCCCAGCTCAGTTGTGTGGGAGAATTGTGCCCAAGCTTGAGTGTAGTTTCTAACCCTGTCTTCAGAAATTCCTATGTGATTTCACAGTTTCATCTTATTTTTAAGCATAGGACCTTTGGCTGCCTCGTAGCAGTAAAAGGGTGACAACCGTATAAAGAAATCATATTTCAGTGGATAAGAGTCCTGGAGTGCTTACGGGGTGTGTGTGTGTGTGTGTGTGTGTGTGTGTGTGTGTGTGTGTGTGTGTCACAGAAAGGCTTGTTAACAGTTCATGGGTGACTTCTAACTTTTCTTTGGTGGGATTGTTCTGGAGGGCATTTTCAAAATAGTGTAGCCCAGAGCAGTATGGATGTGTGCAGAGGGGCTGGTGCATCATAGCAAGGTCCAGGCAGAGCCAGAAAGCCAGGTGGGTGCGTGTTAGAGGTCGCTGGGTAGGTGATTGTCTTGCTTTTTTTCAGAGTGACTTCGTATGCCTTTTGGATCTGTTTGACATCTAGGTGAATAAATGTAGCAATGTAGCTCTCTGGGATTGTTGAAATTTTCTTTTGGATCCTTAAAAAGGAGAGACAACCCTCCCCCCTCCATCTTCAGCAGAGTTCTCTTTATTGAGAAAGGTCGTTTGGAAGAAATCTAGAACCAGCTGCCTGCAGTGTGGCTGGGACATGTCAGTTCAGTTTGGTAATTGTATGATCCACTAAAACATTGTGGTAAAAGCACATGTGTGTAGTTCAGTGGTGTTAAACTCACTCACCTTTTGTGAAATAGAGCTCAGGAACTGAAATTCTGTACATCAGATAGCGTCCCCTCCCTCCCTCCCTCCCAGCCCCTGGCACCTGCCATCTTTCTTTCAATGTGACTACCTGGGAGTCACTCAGAAGTGGAGTTGTGCTGATGTTTGTCCTGCCTCATTTCATCAGGCGCAGCATCCTTGAGCATGACAGCATGTAGTGTATGTCAAAGCTGCCTTTCTTGTGGCTAGCTGTGTGGGCTCTGTTCTTCACCTCTTGGCTCTCCTGAGACTTTTTTTTAATTTCAAGACAGAGTTTTTCTGTGTGGCTTTTTCTGTTCTGGAACTTGCTCTGTAGAGCAGGAGATCTGCCTGGCTGCCTGTGGAGTGATGGAATTAAAGACCTCTACCATCACTGCCTGGTTATTATTGTTTTGTCTTTTAAGATACCTTTATCACCTCAGTGAAAAGTCAGAGTGTCTTGTTGTCCATCTTTTTTTTTTTTCCCTTAAGTTCATTGAAAGAAGGAAGTAAAGTGATTTAAATGCCAAAAATGTGAGTGAGGCTATGGATTTACAAGCAGTATGGTAAGAGCTGTGTTTCCACCATTTCCTGACTTGTAAAGAACATTCACAGAGTTCAGTGTCCTGAAGCTTCTGAAAGGAATTGATCTTGATGGTTGGCTGTTAACTCAGAGTGTGTGTGTGTGTGTGTGTGTGTGTGTGTGTGTGTGTGTGTGTGCGCGCGTACATGACTGCATAGAGACCTTTCGGATTGTTCCTCGGGTGCCATCCTTTATTTGTTTAGTTTTTATTTTATTTTATTTTTGAGACAGGCCTCTCACTTGGCTGGAGTAGGTGAGGCAGGCCCTAGGGAATCTTCCTGTATATACCGGCCTCCTACCACACTTGACTCTTCTGTGGGTTCTGGGGATGGACCTCAAGTCCTTGAACTCTACAGACCAAACTATCTCCCTCCCTTCTCAGTGGGTGTTCATACTCAACACCATTTGCTAACTTTCCTCCTAGCCTCATGGTAAGGCTCTTTAATGAAGTCTCTAGAAGTTATCTGCATTCTTTTAAACATTTATTTTGTATGCATGCCTGCTTGTATGGACGTGCACCATGTGCATGTCTGGTGCCCAATGAGGCCAGAGGGTGTTGGATCCCCTGGGGCTGTAGTTACTGTGAGCTCCTTTGTGAGTCTTAGGAGCTGAATCAAGCGCAGTTATTGCTCTGAATCACTGGGTCATCTCTCCAACCCTTGTGTATTTATTCATGTAGTGAAGGCTACCTGCTTTACTTCTGACAAAACACAGTTGAAGCTGTTTATTATGAAAATAATTCTTATTAAATGTTCTTTATGGGGAGGAAAACCGAGACAGTTTTGTTTCTTGGTTTCCAAGGAGATACTTTGGCAAAATTTGTTTTATCAAGTGCTTTTCTAATCAGGAAAACTAAAGGAAACTGTCTGTAATGTATCTTGGCTTCAGTTTCCCTGAGGATCCAGGGGGTTCCAAGTCTTGGTTTCTCCCACTCCCACATCCAGTCAGTTCCAAGGAAACCTAGGAACCTCCTTGGTTCTGGGTGGGTCTAGTTTCACTGTCAGCTGTTAGAAGGGTCGTAGCCTTCTGGGTCTTACCAAGTCTGCTGTGCATTATGCCCACACACCAAGCACTTTCTTCTTGGCAGGTGTGTGTGTGTGTGTGTGTAGTAAGTTTCCTGTAGAATGTACTGTTAATACTGTAGGAGTTAATTGTTGTAATTAATGAGATTTAAGGCTTTGAGTGGTTGATACTAGAAACATTTTTGAAAACTCTGAAGAAAAAGAGTTAGCTTTTTATTTTCTTTTTTAACTCTTAAGACATTTTAGCAAGAACATTCTGTAATGGTTAGTGCTTTAAGCATTAGTTTTATTCTGATCTGAAAATAAGCACGATTTAGACGAGACTCTGGAAGATTTCTTTCCCAGTCATTCAGTGATGACATTTCTGAGTTCTCCAGCTTTTTCCCGTTACTGTCACCCAGGAGACTCACTGGTACACCTGTGATTGGGAGGGTCTAGTGTGAGAGCCCTGCCTCTGAGGGACCATGCATGGTCTGAGAGCACCACTTGCTCATGCATGGTGCTCCTGAAACAAGATCACCAGATGCAGACACTCTGGAGGTCTTAGTGTTCAGCGCTTTGTCAATCAACTTGGCATTTCCTCATGCTGCAGAAATTCCCTGTTTAGGCTACAGTGGTTCTCAACCTGTGGGTTGCGACCCCTTTGGCAACCTTCTATCTCCAAAAATACTTTTATTATGATACATAAAAGTAGCAACATTATGAAGTTGCATTAAAAATAATTTCATGGGGGGGGCTGGAGAGATGGCTCAGTGGTTAAGACCACTGACTATTCTTCCAGAGGACCTGAGTTCAATTCCCAGCATCCACATTGCGGCTAACAACTGTCTGTAATTCCAAGATCTGACACCCTTACACAGTTATACATGCAGGCAAAACACCCATTCACATAAAAAGATAAAATATAAAAAAATAATAATTTCATGGTTGGGTGGTCACAACATGAGGAACTGTATTAAAGGGTCACACATAAGGAAGGTTGAGAGCCACTTGTGATGTAGCTGGAAGTTTTCTCCTGTCCTGCAGCTGCTTAGTCCCAAATAAACACACAGAGGCTTATATTAATTACAAACTGGTCAGATCTTGAAATTACAGACAGTTGTGAGCTGCCATGTGGACGTTGGGAACCGAACCCTGGTCCTCTAGAAGAACAGTGAGTGCTCTCAACCACTGAGCCATCTCTCCAGTCCTTAGCTCTTATATCTTAAATTAACCCATTTCTACTAATCTATGTATGGCCACGTGGCCAGCGTACCAGTACAGTCATATCTTGTTTCTTGGCCGGCTGCACGAGTCTCCAAGACTCTGCCCTTCTTTTCCCTGTATTTCTCCTGGGATCTCAAGCCTGCCTCTATGCAGCTTTGCCGTAGTCCACAACAGCTTCTTTGTTAACCAGTGGTAGGAACACATACTCATAATGTACAGAAAGACATTCCCACAGCAATTTTGTGTCTTTGTAAAGTAAGCATTTCTATTTTAATTTGTTGTTGGGAATCCAAAATAATATTGATTATACATTAAAAGATTCAGTTATGCTGAGTGAAATGTAAGGATTTCCTTCCATGAGGGAGGGCTGTCTGTTGGCTGCTGTAAATCTGGTCTCATTGTTGCCAAAGAACACTGTTCCAGCCTTGGCTCTGCTGGGTGCTACATGTGAGTCTGGCTGTTCTTTCATTTTCTTGTGGGCAGCCCTCTTCCACAGTCTCCCTGCTTTGTAGAGGGAGACACCCTTTCTGTCAGAGGGGTCTGTGAACAGCCAGCTCAGGGTGAGGTGGGACACTCTAGAAGGCGTTCTGTACAAAGCTGTGTCTTTAATTATTTTAAATTTTAACTTATTTTTTTATGTGTGTGGGTGTTTTGTAAACACTTATGTCTGTGCACCACATGGGTGCAGTGCCTGTGGAGGCCAGAAGAGGGTGTCAGATTCCCCGGGACTGAGTTACAGATGGTTGTGAGCCACCTCGTAGGTGCTGGGAATTGAACCTGGATCCTCTGGAAGAGTAGCCAGTTCTTAGTTGCCGTACCATCTCTCCAGCCCCTAAAGCTGTGTTTTAAAGGACAGTCGTTCATAGAACCAGGAGGGTGTGGGTGGAAACAAGGGATATGATAGCAGCCGTGGGGTGATGAGAAGAGTTGGGCTCTGGGTGTGCCCGTGGGCTGACCTGGTTTACTGGGGAGATAGATGGTGTTCTCTGCAAGTGTGCAGTCAGGATGACACTGTTTTTTTGCCAGAGTAGCTGGTATCTTAGAGTTGCCCTGGACCAAAGTGGCTGTGACTAGAGGAACAGGTTTGGGTGGGGAGTTCAAGTTCAGGGTTGATTTGTTCGTATTGAGTATGAGATGCATGTTGACATCATATAGACAGTGGGCTGGTGCTCATGAACTTGGGTTTCCTTTTCTGTGAAAAGGGGAAGTATCTACCCTTCTCAGAAGGCAGAGAGGTCTCTGATAGTCCCGTTCGTGGGAAGAAGACTGACCTTAGAGATTTTGGGATGTCTGGAAGTACTTAGCTCATGGGCCTGTGTGTTGTGTGACTGGCTGGTGAGAGGTTCACCTGGATCCATGTTGAGGCCTAGACAACTTCCTGGGAACTTGTATTTTGGCTGTTTAGGTGTCTAGAGCATCCTGCATAGAGCCAGGGAGGCTATTTGGGTAGTGTGTGCAGACCTGCCTCTTAATAAACAGCTTGACCAGAACAACTTCATTTAAATGAAAACTACTATATTGGTTATAATTGGGTATCATTTCCCAGATAGTTTATTATTTTAGGCCTTCATAAGCTAGGTAAGTTAATAGTTGATGATCTAAAAATGGGGCAGATTTATTAAAACCCTTACATGCGTCTCAGTTCAGAATGCTCATGGGCCTGCGTGTTGTGTGACTAACTATACTAGGTTTTTTTTTTTTAGACAGCATCCCACCTGCAGAAGCTACACACACACACACACACACACACACTCATTATACTAGGTTTTTTTTTTTCTTCCATCCATCCATCCATCCATCCATCCTTCCTCCATCCTTCCTTTCTTCCTCTGTCCTTCCCTCCATCCCCTCCTCCCCCTTTTCTTCCTTTGGTGGCTCAGAAGTTAACAGTTCCTACAGCCTTTGCAGAGGATGGGGTGGAGTTCCCAGCACTCAAGTGACAGCTTCCAACTGCTCTTAATTCGAGTTCTGGGGATTAGATGTTCTCTTCTAATGTCTATGGGTTCCTGCACACATGGGCTATGCATACTAACACTCAGGCACAATTTATACGCAGAATAAATAGTTAAAAATAATTGATACTTTCCCAGTAGCTGTTTGCTGCTTTAGACAAGGGGCGGGTCACGGTTTGGTTCTCTGGGGAGTTTTGGACAAGGCTGGTGCTTTTGATAGGCTGGGCACATTCAGATGGTCTGACTGAATTCAGACTATGGTGAAGCACTCCGTTGTCCACAGGGTTGGAGCATCAGTCATATTGGACTTGAACTCACTCTGGAGCCCAGGCAGACCTGAGGTTTTTCTGTGTCTTCTCCTGAGTAGTTAGTACACGTATGTTCAGCAAGGTTCTGTTGGGTGTTACTGTGTGTGCCCATTGCAGGTCTTGGGATGTAGAGAGAGGTGACAGGTATGTTGGAGGGTCTGCTCATGTTGTGTGTTAGCCATATGAACTGTTGTTGCTGAACCATTTTGGGTGTTTGTGGGAAGAAGGACAATATGGAATGGTGAGAACAATTTTTAGGTAGGTGTCTTGGAGGCAGAAATTATTTTGGATGCTCTCTGGTGTCAAGCAAAAAAAGCTTTTCTTTTTGTTAGGCTTCTGGTCACATCTTGAAATTAACTTTTAAAAATTATTTATTTTTATTTTGTGTACATTGGTGCTTTGCCTGTATGTTTATCTGTGTGAAGGTGTCACTGTGTCTCGTGCACACGTGCGTGTGTGTGTGTGTGTGTGTGTGTGTGTGTGTGTGTGTGTGTGTGTGTGTGTAGCTTCTGCAGGTGGGATGCTGTCTAAATGTCTGAAGTTACAGTGCTTATTTATGAAGAGTTTTCTTACAACTTTTTTACATGGTCCCGTTTTTCCTGTTTAAGCTGTCCACGTTTGATGTATTCGTAGAGTTGTGACCATCTCTGTCCATGGACAATTAGGACGTTTTTCATGACCTAGAGAAGCCCTCCCCGCCCGTTTGCGGTCACTGCTGTTTCCTTATCTCCTCCTGCTCACACTGTTACTTTCTCCCCGTAGACTGGTAGTCCGTGTGTTCATGTCAGCATACGCATGCAGTGTGCTACGTGGTGACTGGCCGCCTGCCTCCACCAAAGCTCTTGTTCTTGTTTTAGTTGTCAAGACAGGGTCTCACTGTGTGGCTCCATCTGTCCTGAAACTCACTCTATAGATCATGCTGGCTTAGGGATCTGCCTGCCTCTGCCGATTGCTGGATCCAAGGCATGCACCCGCTCATCTTGCTGAAACACTTTTTACTTCTTGTGAACACTTTCACTTTTGGTAGTTTTACTGTAGTCAAGAGTACAAAGTCCCTGTGTGCTGATGCAGAAACTACAGCCTGTGCTGCCACCAGAGAAAAGCTGCCAGGCATTGCATAGATGGGACAGAGTGAGCCTCGGGTATTTTCTTTGTGAGGGGTTAAAACCAAATACTCCCTGTCTGGGCCTAAGCCCCACGTGGGCTCCAGACACCCTGGGTTGCTGCTCCTTGCTAAGGTACTGACTTGTTTCTACTGTGAGTTCCTCAGGTACCTCTCATTGTCATGGAGTCTTTCTTTCCTTCACCTGTGACCACACCTGCTGCTCCCATTTCCAACATTTTCTTTGTTTTACTGCCTCCCCCCCTCAGAGGCACTCTTTGTGTCTTAGTGGCTGGGATAGGCTCCTTCACAACCACTGCAGTTCTGACTGCTGACTCAGTACATGTGCTACCGTGCAGCTAGCATGCCGTGTGCAGCGAGCCCACACTCCTGTGTCGGCGACCAGCTTGCTGCCTCTTTTCTTCCCTGTTTATGTGATTTTGTTCACTTCTGCCAGTGTCTTGCGCTTATGTGCTGGGCTTCTGTTCTACCTGCTTCCTAACCGCTCTGGTTCCCTTCAGCTTTCGTCTGGGCTCAGTTTCAACTGGGTTTTCAGGTTCACCTTTCTTTACTTTAAAAAGTACACGCAGTCGCCGCCAGCCTTTTAGCTCTCCATCACTTCTTGCTGAGTAACCTGGCTGGTCCCAAACTCCTCCTAGGCTTTCCTCTGCCTGTGGAATGCTGGGATTGTAGGTGTGTCCCCACCACTCCGAACCTGAACTCTAGTTTAATTGAATCGTCCTCCTCTTTGAAGACCTACCTCTCCAGTGAGAACTTCTTGGATACCTTAGCTCAGCCTGACCCCTCCTCTCCAAGTTTCCTTTGCTCTGTTGTATTCGTAAATCCTCAGCCTATAGTAAGTACGGAGTTCTATGGTAGACAGTTATGAAAGTAAACACCTGTGTTTGCACATCAGAAAGTCTAGACTTTTCCAGTAGAGCTACCTGCAAGTGTGATAGGCACGCATGCCTGAGAATCTATCCTGGAGGGGGTCATCATTTTATGGGACATTCAGACTCCACATGAAGGACTCTGTTGGATGAGTGAGTTTCAGGTCCAGTGGAGTGTCAGGATCGCCTAGGAGGCGTTGTTAAAAGTACACAGAGGCTCCATTTCCATGGCGGATGTTCACATTGAAGTGTCTTTGAAGTCACTTGGAAACTTGTCAGTTACATGATGCTCTTCATCTTAAAAGCCCGTGAGCATCTCATTGGCTTGCAGCATTTGCACTGTTTAAGACCATGTACTTTAAGTTTTTGGTTTTGTCTGCTTAAGACACAGAGCCTAGAGGGGGATACAGATGGCTAGAGAAACCCCCTGGCTTCTCTCCAGTGTCCCTTAGTAGAGGGTAGGAGCCTTCCTCACTTTGCACGTTTCTTTATTCACTCAGAGTGTGTTAGCCTGGATTGTCGCTGTGTGTTCTTTGCCACCTAGTGTTCAGTTGTTCCGTGGCAGGAGTCTGTTATTTCATATATGGCCCTGATGGTTGAGGATCATGTCACATGTTTCTTAATCTAACAGGCCTGCAAGGTAGACAGTAGCACTGCAAATGGGGACCATGCCGTGGAATTCATGTGGCAGGATTCCTTCCTGTGTCAACATGCACTGCAGCAGCTGTATCTCAGTGGTGCAGCATGACTCTGGCAGCTGTAATGCAGTGGTGCAGCATGACTGCGGCAGCTGTAATGCAGTGGTGCAGCATGACTGCGGCAGCTGTAATGCAGTGGTGCAGTCATTTCTTGGGAAAATAGTTGTCTCAGTATGTTTTGGTTGTGTGAGTACAGTGCATTTTCCTGTTAGAAATACCAGAAAGTCTGTCTTATAATAGGCTACATCTGACCACCCAGTCAGCTAAGCTAGTAATTTGTCTTAAACACTAGTTCATGCTGATAAAACACATTCTCCACCCATTTCTCCTGTGAAAGGCTGTCTTTCCAGGATAAGTTATAAGTTGGGAATGCAGCTCATAAATGGCTCATGTTGTCCCATTCTTTTTTCTTTTGAAATCATTGCTGATGACCAGGAGTTCTCAGAGTTGTCAAATGAGTCATCTTTTGGTGTGCCCTGACTTTGAACTTGTTGTGGGACTTTGGCTAGTCAGTGTGGCTTCCACAGTTAATATATTTCTCCAGACTCCACCAACAGGTTTGTCCTATGTTGGACGGATACAGTGAACCCTTAGGAGATGAGGAGCCTGAAGCCTGGGAAGGCTTGGGTGCTTGTCTGGCTTCCAGACACTCTTCTCCTTCTGTTGCTGGCTTCGGTAAGAAAGCACATTAGATGAGCAAGCTTGTAGGGAGAAGGTGAAGAGGGCAAATGTTTCAGACTTGTAGGGAAAGGTCTTCGGTATAGCATTGAGAGGAGTCACAGGGAAGGCACCCTGGTAGGAATCACCGAGTGCCTTCTCTTGGCCAGCTGAGTTCACAGAGGCTGGGGACAGCCTTACACTGGGCCTCTACATGCTGCAGAAGCCCATGGCATCGGGTTGCAGTTTCTAGTATGAGCAGCTAGGTGGAATGTAAATATTTATAATTGTGGTAAAACAAGATTAATCCTAACAGAATTTGTAATAAGGACAATCTCCCCTCCCCCTGAAAACATGCTCCACTCAGCCCAAGTGAGACAGGGAGCTTGAGGCATCTGTTTTTGCAATGAAATTCTTGCTCTCTCCCCTGTCCTGTGGGTTCTGATGTGGATGCTGTCTGTCAACTTGCATTGACTTTTGACTCTTGCCTGAAAATGACCATGTTACCATCAATTTAGCACCTGGTTTGTTTGGAAACAAGTATCCTTTTAGAGAATGGGACATAGTAGAAACATACACAAGTATACAGAGAGTAAATGGAAGTGAAATAATAAAAAATTCACAGCCAGGTCTGAATAGTCCTGGATTCTAAGAAATGTGAATTCAGTTGACAATGCAGGAATGAAACCACTGGCTCAGGCTGGGTACAGTGGGGAGGACACTGGCACAGGCTGGGTACAGTGGGGGAGGACACTGGCACAGGTTGGGTACAGTGGGGAGGACACTGGCACAGGCTGGATACAGTGAGGAGGACACTGGCACAGGCTGGATACAGTGGGGAGGACACTGGCACAGGCTGGGTACAGTGGGGAGGACACTGGCACAGGCTGGGTACA
>PVIH01001151.1:242007-257563 GCA_004025045.1 Sigmodon hispidus | reverse complement strand
GCTCATGAGAAGAGACACACACACACACACACACACACACACACACACACACACACACACTACCAGGGCCACAGGAGAGTTTGTTCAGGAGAGTTGCCAGGCAAGTACAGAAGCAGAGAAGCAGGAGAGAGAAGAGACAGACTGCAACATGGCGTCTCCTTTTCTGAGAGTGGGCGGGCACGGATTTACTTAGCCACGCCTAGGGGCGTGCCCTCCGTACATGGCACGCTCAGCTAGCGCCATGTTGTCTTTACCACGTGGTCTCTACATGCAGGGGAATTCTTATTTCACCCAGCGCCATGTTGAGTTCATCATGTGGCGTGCCAGGAATCCTTACAACAGGAGTCCTATGGATTTGAGTGTGGGAGGTTCTGCCTCTGAACTACATCCTTTGCTCAGAGTTGGGATATAAAAAGTTGTCATGATAACATATATTTGTCATCTTTTATGGTATTGAAGTTTCTTTGAAAACAAGCAGTTAATGATTACTTTTTAAAAAAATTGCAATTTGTAGACTGAAATATGAACAAATCATTTCTTTCTAAACTTTATAGTTTTAATTTTATGTTGTGTTGATGCTACAAAATGTTAGCTACCAAGTCATTATACTGTATGCTCTTAGATTTTGTGTGGTTGTTTTTGCAGTTTTGTTTTTGTTTTTGAGAAAGAGGCTTATTACTCTGGGCTGTTCTCAGAATCATTGCAGCAGTTGTCCTGATTCAGCTTACTAAGCACTGAACCTGTAGGCAAGAGTCACCACCCTGGCTCTGCTTTAGGTCACTGTCTAGTGAAGCTCTTCTTGGAATAATGAGGGACACGATACAATAGTCAATTCATTTGGAAAGTAAAGGTTTTACAAGATTAGAACTAGGCTTACTTTTTTTTTTTTTTTTTTTTTTTAAATTAAAGAATTAGAATTACCGTTAACATCTGTCTTGGTCAGGGCTTCTATTGGTACGATCAAACACTGTGACCAAAAAGCAAGTTGAAAAGGATAGGAACTCAAAACCTGGCAGGGACCTGGGGGTAGGGGCTGATGCAGAGGCCGTGGGGGTGGGAGTGGGAGTGGGGGTGGGGAGCTGCTTACTGGCTTGCTCAGTTTGTTTTTTTTTATAGGACCCAGGACCACCAGCCTAGGATAGCACCACCCACAATGGGCTGGGCCCTCCCCCACCAATCACTAATTTAGAAAATGCCCTACAGGCATGTTTACAGAGATTTCCTCTTCTCAGGTGACTCTGGCTTGTGTCAAACTGATATAAAACTAACCTGTAGAATCCAGATCATTCAGTTTATCACAGCTAGGCAAGACAGTAAACATTTGTGCTCTGGATTGTGTAGGGTGGTGGTGGTGCTGCTGCACACTAGCACATGGGAGGCAGTCAGTGACAGACAATTTGATTCGAGGCCAGCCCAGCCCAGCCCGGTTTACAGAGTTCCAGGACAGAATCTATAGCTACACAGAGAAACCCTGTCTAGTTTAGAAATAACTGAGAAGATCTCAGATATGACAGAGTGAAAAAATTAGCTTAACTCATTCTCTTGTCACCAATTTAAACTCTTTCTGTCTTAGCAGGGTGTGGTGGCACAGGCCTTTAATCCTAGCACGGGGGAAGCAGAGGCAGATGGACCTCTGAATTCAGGGCTAGTCTAGTCTACTTAGAGAGTTCTAGACCAGCTAATGATACATAGTGAAACCATAGGATTCGGGACTTTTGACAGTGCCTAAATGTCAGTTGATTTCAGAATGATTTTTATGCTTAGATTGCATACCTATGAGTGCGAATCTATACTTGATATTAAAATAATCTTTAAAAGTTTACTGACTTTATATGTCAGACACAGCAAGGTGTGAGTGAGCATGGTTGAATGTATGTCATGGAGTACATATTGATGTGAAAGTGCAACTTTCTCAGTCAGTTCTCTTTTCCACGGTGTTGAAGTAGTCTCTATTGCTATTTGATGCTTACTGGATTCGCTCCTGTGTATTCCAAACTAGCAGGCCTCTACTTCTGCCTTTCATCTCACCGCAGGAGTGCTGAGAAGACCCGGGATTGCACCACATCTGTCCTGTTGTGCTGTTTCCAGGGATTGGATTTAGGCTGTCAGATTTTCACAGCAGCTATCTTCCTGAATTTGGATGCCACAATTTTTTCAAAGTTTCCCCAAAGTTGCTTATATGCTCTTTTTTTCTGAAAGTAATTTCTCCTTGAGAAAGTATTTGATACTCCTTTCTTATGCATAAATGTGGTTAAATGTGATTTGTCTCTTTATTAGTGGGCTAGACATGAAGTTTTGTCTGACTCATTTGGAGAACATAAGTGGTTAATAACATTCCCCAAAAGTATGGTCAGTTGTGAGGGCTTTGTGAGTTAGTATAGCTACCAGTGAGAATACTGGTAAATGTTATAAACACTACATTTATATGTAATAAATGCTATATATAATATTAGCTGTCTTTTTTGTTACCATTTATTTATAGATGCTGTTATCTGATCTTACAGCTTGGGTCTCATTTTGATTTTATGAATAATATCTTTCTGAGTGCTGTGTTTAGAAATGTGGCTGTTTCTAAAAAAATCTATTTAGTCTTATTGATTACATCAAATAAAATGATAAATCACTATATAACATTTGCTTAGTGAACTTTACAAAGTAGTTAAAAAGAATTTTTGGGTAACATTTGGAGGCTGTCAGAATTAGTACATTACTGAACCTAAAGACTAGTGTAGCCAAGCATGAGCTCGCTGTGTTATGACAGATGTTAGAGCATTGTGTTCACCTGTCTTTTCCAGCTGGTGTGGCAGGTTGGAGTGGGTGGAGACTGGGGAATTGGATGTGTGTCATGACACTGGTTATCATCATTGTGAAATGGCAGGGGCACTGTTGGTGGTTGCCAGTTATAGTTAAGTAGCTAGTGGGTGCTACCTGGACAGAAAGGAAGTAGCTATTATCCTAACCCTGTAAGTGGGAACATTGAAGCATCTTAAAAAGAAAAAAAAAAAATCTAACAAAGTTTTTAGGAGTTGTGCAAAAGTATCTTTGCAGCAGGCAGCCTAGAATATGTATTTCGTTTGTTAACTTTTTCATCATCTGTGAATTTTTACTTAGATCTGTTTTTATGAGAAACTATGATTTGAGCACATGGTATGCAGCCTTAAACCTGCATTTAGTCAAATACACTTGGCTCTGGGAAGTTACGGTTATTGCAGTGTCCACTTGTAATGAGGATTAAAATGCACTTGTCCTTGACCTGCCTTCAGTCCCTGCTAAGAGGAGAAAAGGCTTTCATTCACTCACTCCATTCATGATGTTTCTTCTCTTTGGACAATTGACCTTAGAGTCTTGTTTGCCCATTGTGAGGTGGTGAGAGCATCTCCCTTGCAGGACTCATGGAAGAAGTGATGTGTGTGGAGTGCCTTCAGCATTACCAACAGCTGGTAGGTGCTTGGTAATGGACAGTTGTGAGATTCTGTCCTTAAGGTTAGGGGACCAAGGTCACTCTTGTCTGTGTATTTCTGGTATCTGGGAAAGTTCCCTCCCTGTTCAGTTCTTGCTGAGGAGAAAAGCAGTTTCTCACACGTGAATCAGTGCTGATTCTTACTACATATTTTTGTATGCTTTCATTGTCTTGTGCCTGCTTTCACGGTGCCTGCTATAGGTGTAGAATTCACGCCTTTAAAGGGTCCCTTTAAAGACAGGGAATTATGGTTGTAATATGCTCTGCTTAGCCTGAGAGGTGCTATTTTGGCAGAGTGCATTCTGAAAGGCCCCTCATTTTCGAAGGTTGCTAAACATTGTGCAAAGTCCTGGGTGGAAGTTTCTTTTTCTGGTTTTCTTTTCAATTTCTTCAGCTGTGTCTGAGGCTGACAAGGCCTGGAATATGGGAGATGCAGGATAAGCACTTATTGACTGAATGAGTGTGGCAGTGTGTATATCTAGGTTTGTGGGTATTTATGGTTAACATTTATTTGATTGCCCTGAGGGGCATATACAGTGTACGCGCCTTAAGTAATCTCATTGCAGCCTTGGCAATAAAGCCAACTCTCTATTTGCTGTCACATTTGTGGCTTAGGCTGGGCAGAGATTGCTGTTCCACAGGATTGCTGCTAGGGCTAACCTGGAACCTTTCAGCTCCTTTCCTTGAAATGTACTACATAACACAGTGGGTTACAGGGCTGGAGGGCATGGACTCTGTGGTCTCTTGGGTTGGCATTGGGGGCATGAGTGAGTGGAAGAGGACCCAGATATAGGTTATTCTGTTCCCTTCTCTCTTTTATCTTTTTTGAGACAGGGTCTCTCTGTGTAGCTCTGGCTGTCCTGGAACTCTATGGAGATCAGGCTGTCCATGGACTCAAAGACCTACCTACCTTCTGCCTCTTGCTAGGATTAAAGGTGAGTGCTACTGTGAAACCTGGCTTCTCACTCGCACCATGGAAGATGAGACGCTAAAGTTTCCACTTTGGTCTTGTTTAGTCTCTCCCCCCTCCCTTTTTCCCCCTTTATTTAGATAGATAACAAGCCTCTTTACTTTTTGTTTGATACCTGCTTAGGAAATCTGTTTTTTAAATTTAATTTGTTTGTGAGTATTTGCCCACATGTCTCTATATGCACACATGTGCATCTTTAGAGGTCAGAAGGTGTTGATTTCCTGGAATTACAGTTGCGGATGGTTGTGAGCCAGCAGCATGTGAGTGCTGGGAATGGAACTCACATCCTCTGCAAGAGCAGCAAGTGCTTTTATTCCAGCTCAGGAAATTTTAAAAGCTGCTTTTTAGATTTAAGCAGGTGCAATTAAAGAGGGAAAGTTTTGAGTCTGCAGTTATAGGAATCCTTCCCTTCTGTCTTTTCCTGTTCTATAGTCATTACACTTATTAATATACAGGAAGCATTTTACGTGATCTTTGCCTTCATTCCTATGTTTGCATAAGATTAAGAAGTAGAAGGATTTGATAAGTTTTCAGTTTGTTTGCTTAAATTTCTTTTTCTTTGAGGTGTACTTATTTTTTCTTTTTATGTGTTTGGGTGTTGTTTTCTTTTTACTTGTGTCTAATGCAAAGTGAGCATGCAATGTCTGACAACTGAGAAGGAAGTTGTTCTGAAAGGAAACTGAAGGGAACTGCAAACAGTTCACCTTTGGGGAGTGGGAGCAGAGGATTCACTTTCTACCTCGATACTATAGTAATAATTGAAGTGTAGTGTAGTAATGCGCCTTAGATCAGAGTGCTTTCTAGTAGGGGTGAAAACGGTATCCATGCGCATTGATGGGACACTGGTGATCATACTAAGTCTTTGTACAGTCACTTCTTTTGTGAGATATATTATAGCATTTCAGTATAACTAAATGCTTATTGTCTGTTGTTGAGGTATGTGAATTTACACCTATCTTTCCTTCCTCCAAACAGCTGTCATCTGTCTACTCATTTGTTTGTCAGCTAAGTACAGCGTGAAGCTGTTTGTTATAGTTGCTTCCTTTTCCAGGACATTAGTGCTTGTCTGTCTAGATAATATGTTAAAGAAGGATTACCTACCTACCTACCTACCTACCTACCTACCTACCTATCTATCTATCATTATTATTAATGAGATAGAATCTCACTGGAACTTGCTCTGTAGCCCAGGCTGGCCTTGAAGTCCTAGAAAGTCTTCTGCTTCCTAAGTGCTGGGATTACAGGCCGTTAAGCTTGTCTGAGAAGTATCTTTGGTGTTCACAGGGAAGGCAAAGTACTTAGTTATTTTCAGAAAAGGTGTGTGGGGCATTGAAAAATTATACTCTTCTGGTGTGGAAGTCTTGATTCTCATTGCTTCTTGAGATTCTTAGCTTAATGATTTTACTTCCTAAAGTACTCAACTCCTACACTTGGGAGTTTAGCTGGAACGTGTGCATGTGCTCCTTTACCCTCTCATTGTATTTTCATCCCATGCTAGCTTACTTTGCTATTGCTGCTTGGTATTTGTCTGCATTTAGTTGTTTGCATTTAGGTTGAGGCATGTTGAGCTTTTGGGTGGTCTTTGCAGCTATTCCTTTAACTCATCATTTACGGGCTTGCAGATGGGGCTGGGCCAGCTGTCAGTGTTCTTTTTCCCTCGGGACTCCCTCATGCAACATTAGTCAGCTGACAGTTGTTTAGGGTCTTGCCTATGTATCTAAGGGGTGGCTGGATGGTTGATCAGCTGTGGTTGCAGGTGTTTGTGGACTCTGAGAGTCACCTTGGCCAGTTACAGACCCTGGTCTTGTCCACTTAGTAGACTGTATGCAGCATGAGATGTCTATATACATGCTTAAACACTTTGTAGGTTTTTGTATGCTTGGCATTATCTTTGGACCAAAGCAAGTTACCAGGGCTTTGGAAATTCAGGGGTAGAAAAGGACTCTTTTTTTTTGGGGGGGGGGAGCTCTATACCGTAATGGCATGAATCAAAGCAGGGAATGAAGTTGGCCCATTCTCCATCTATAAAGGAATGCTGCTGGGCTCAGTCTGTAAAATAACCACAGCTGCCCGTGAATTCATGAGTTCAACAGCCATACCATGTCCAGAAGACAATGTAAAGCAATATTTTAATTTGATAACTTTTCTTCATAAATATTTATCTTCATAGATTTGGGTATGTAATCATTGTATGCCTTTAGCTGATGTAACTGTGTGGCTATGCATCTGTTGTATTGTATATTTTGGAGAGGGTGGTTCATGGGGCAGATGCTCTTAAGTCAGACTTGCATAGTAAGCCTTCTTGCACTTGTGAATTCCAGCAATCTCCTAAGTCATTTTTACTTGTGTGTGTGTGTGTGTGTGTGTGTGCGCGTGCGCACGCGCCCAGGCGCAAACTTGCCTAGGTCATACTGGGCAAGACTTCTGTTGGGCTTTAGCTAACCTAGAAATATATAGTACTGGTTTTCAAGTGTAATCTGTTTCTCAAATGACTTTTCTTTTTTTTTTTTCCCCCCTCTTACCACATCAGGTCATTCTTTCTTCTCCACATCTCTCCATCAAATGGCTTTTCTATAGCTGTCTGTTAGGTTTCAAATCTAAATTCAAGTACCCAGCCAATTAGCACTTGCTTGTAATGTATAGTCAGAGTCTCATTTAGACAAAGAAAGGAAGGGAATTAGCGGGAAGAAAGGCATCTTGCTCTTGTGAAATATCTGAATTACAGAATATTAAAAAATAAAGGCATTCATATAAATATTTGAGACGGAGTCATGCTATGTATCTCAGGCTAGCCTTGAAATCAAAGCCTCCTCTTGCCCCATTCTCCCAGATGTTGAGATTATAGGCATATCACTGTGAGTTTTTTTCTTTCTTTCTCTGTATATATTGTACATGCTTGTGTCCTCACTGGTAGCCAGAGGTTGATGGCAGGATGTCTTCCTTAATTGCTTTTTCATATTTTTTTAAAGCAGGACCTGTCACTGAAATTGGAACTCACTGACTAGACTGGCTAGTAGGCCCCTTGGATGTCTCTCTTCTTTAGCCATGGGGACATTTATATGCATTTTAAAGTTAAATTTTTGATTAAACTAGAACATAATGAGCCATGTAAGCCACCATAACAGAACTATTCACAGTTCACAGTGGGGTGATCTAAAGATTTTAGGCAGTATCTGTGTAAGTCAGTGGAAGGGTTATTTGCCTCAGAATTGAAAGGCTAATAAGAACAAGAGGAATTTATTCCTCAAATCTTTGATTTGGAAACATTGCTGATTTTCATATTATGTTCCTCTAATTTGTATGTGCAGATGTGAAGGTGCATATTAAATTGTCCTTCATTAGAGCCACATCAAGTCTGAAGTGGAACTTTGAAAGAGGAGCTGAGCCTGGGAGTTTTGCTGCTCTGGCTGGCTTCTTGCCGTTCTTCTGCTAACCCTCCCTCCCTGTAGAGGGCTCCCGTTCAGAGGGGAGTTCATGGATGGCCACTCTTGTTGTGTTGTCCCAAGGCTGATTGGGTTTGAAAGCCGAAAAGAAAAGCGGGAGGATGTGGTGATATATTACATAGTTAATAAAACCTGGAATATTGGGGAGACAGCACACAGTAAAATTCTAGGCAGGCAGCTCAGGAAATTCTTGATCCTTGAGTACAAGGATAAACAGCTGAGACTCAATCACACACACCTTTAATCCCAGCACAGGCAATGGTGACCTACACTCTTAATCCTATAACTCCAGAGACAGAACCCTCTGTTTCTGTGAGTTCAAGGCTAGCTACAGAATAGAGTAGTACACACCTTTAATCCTAACTGGATGAGATACAGCTGGAGAAGGGTATTTAAGGCCTCCAATCCAGCAGAGGCAGAAGACTGGCAGAAGCCAGCAGAATTGATCAGGAGCAGGCTGAGGAAGTTGCAAGACAGTTGGGTGAGAATTGATGGTGGTGCTTCCTCTCTCTGATATGTCAGCCTTCCCCGATACTTGGCTAAGTCTTCTTTTTTAACACTCCGAATTGTGCAACTACAGGAGGAGGTTGGAAACACTTGCAGATAAGGACACTAGGGTCCAGCAGCCTTATTACTGGGAGAACACTAAGACCCAGTGCTCTTTTGAGGCAGACAAGCTAGGTTGCAATCTGGTTTTGCCATTCTGATTTAGTGCTCTTAGAGAAGTTAGCCCTTCTTTGTGTCTGGTAGTGAAAAAGGGAGGGTTGAGAAGGCTTAGAACAGCGGTAGAGCGGTCAGAAGGAGTGAGTGGAGGGGAGTTCGTGAGAGAAGGAAGAAGGATGTACTGTGAGCATGGTAACTAGCACCATAGTGTGGTGGCAGGACCTCTGGCCTGTAGGAAGGGCTCAATCATGGATGATCAGAAACTGGATCAAAGCTCTGAGATAGACACTTGATGGGTCTTAGACACTGAGCTGTAGAGACAAGCCTCTGGCCTTTGGTATCCAAGGTTAAGCAGCTTTCAGAACTGAGGCAGGCAGGATGCTGCTATACAGGGATCACAGGTACTGTGTTGGCCATCAGAAAATCACGTGCGGTTTGGGATTGAAGTTTATGGGGCAGATGGTCCAGTGTGGCGAATGAGGCTGGGTGGTTGGAATCTTGCAACCTATGTGTTTGAAGTTCTAGGCTGGGTATTAGTGTCTTTGGTACTTACTGGTTGTTGGCAGCCCTGATAAATCTGGGAATTACGATAGGTCTCATTTTCAGTGGCCATATGCAGAAGAGGATGTGTGACCTGGTGAAACAGGAAATGCTGAAGGCCCATCAGAGCTTTCTTGAATGTATGAATATCTTGCCATGTGGTCAGCTTCTGCCTGGAAGGTGGCATGGGCCCCAGATAATTCATAACTGCTTACACTTGGCCTAATTCCACAACCCATACTGTGGTCACAGGGTGCATGTGAAGGAACTGAAGGAGCTGCCCCTCACATGGCAGCTGAGGCTACTTTGCCATAGCCATTCACCCCAGGATGGGGGAATTGATGGCCTGTATGCATGTGATGACATGGTTGAAGCCAGCAGAGAAGTCATAAGAAATTATCATCATGGACTGCTCAGCTTCCTGATCATGTGACCAGAGAGAATACCATTTTTGGTGGAGTGAGAAGGGCTGGCAGCCCATGGGAAAGTTTCCTGACTGGGTGTTCTTGGTACTGTTAGTGCTCTGGGGTTTCTAAACTTCAGACAGTTGGTGTTGTAAAAGCCCCACTGTTCACAGGCACAAAGAATTAAAGAGATGCTTCTACAAGGGCTTCATTGGGCAGCAGAGCTCAGTCTCAGGATTGACTCTTTGAGCCCTAGAGCCGTGGTTCTCACCCTCCATAATGCTTTGACCTTTTAATACAGTTCTTCATGTTGTGGTGACCCCAACCATTATTTCCATTACTATTTTATAAATACAATGTTGCTACTGTTTGAATTGTAATGTAAATAATGTGTTTTCTGAGGGTCTTAGGTGACCCCTGTGAAAGGGTCCTTTGACTCCAAAGGAGTTGTGACCCACAGGTTGAGAAATGCTTCTCTAGAAGAATATTGAATATTTGTAGTGGTGTGTGAGGGTGGCAACATAAATGGTGCCAGACAGCAAGCAGTTTCTCAGCATTCACGAGAACTGTAGCTGGTAGGTGTTGGGGTGTTTGGAGTAGAATAGCAGGGCATCTCATGAGGGTACAGAGATGCCACATGTCCTGTGTGGGAAGTGGGCAAAGAGGGAGCATCGTGCACCTGTCACATCAGCTACTCCTCTCGCTGTGGTCAAACACCTTAACTGCTTACGGGAGTTTATTTTGGCTTATGGTTCCAGAGTGTGAGTCAGTAATGGGGTGCAGGGGTGGTGGTGGTGGTGGTGGGCATGGCAGCAGGTGGTCGTAGGAGGAAACTGAGAGGTCATGTCTTTAACCACAAACACAGAGCAGAGAGCAAACTGGAAGTGGGCAGGGCTATAAACTTTCAAAGCTTACTCTCAGGGGTGTTACTTCTCCAGCAAGGCTCCACCTCTTAAAGGTTGCAAGAGAAAAGGGCCATAGTGGCGAAGCAGGTGGACTGAGTGCTGTAGGCTTGGGCCACCACTCACCTTGGATTCCATGGATGACCAGGAGCTACTTAAGCCAGGGCTCTGCTCTCTACTAGAGAGCTAAAGCGTGGAGTTCTCCAAGCTCAGTTCCCAGATGGCTGCTTTCCCGACTCAGCCATTCTAGTGTCCCTGCCACAGTAATCCTGCCGTGTCTTTGAAGACTTATTTTTATTTAGAGAATTTGGAGACATTTGGAATCTCCTAATATAATGCAGATCAATTCAGGATGTTTGGGGCTAGAGGTGTTTTGATTCTTCTTGAGTTCTGATATGCTTCCTTCCCTGATGCTGGAATATGTGTATGTATATACATAATGGAGTACTTGAGGATGTGAATTGAATCTAGACAGGAGATTCACCTCTGCTACACATACACCTCATGCAGAAAATGTTATTCCATGTTTTCTGTGTCCTTGCTTTTGATTAGGACAAGCCTATCATAGGGTTGTACAGAATTCAGTATTTAATGAACAGGATCACTTAATGAACAGACAGAAACGTTAACTTCTGTTGACAAGTGTGGTGGTACATGCGGATAGTCCTAACATCCAGGAAGCTGAAGTAGTGCTGCATAGTGAAACCTGTTTCACAAAGCCCTTTAGACTTTCCTTTAGATTCAGCCTGTAGGTCTTTTTACACTAAGGCCTGGCATGTTCAGTATAGCGATTGTCCCAGCAGGAGGTGCTTCCGTATGTCCTTCCCCTTCTGAAAGGATCCCCGATGCTCACCAGCTAACTGCTAGGAGCCTTTTGCTTCTTTTGGGAGTTTCTGAAAGCCTGTGGTAGCCCTGCAGTGTCTTGCTTGCTTGTCTGAACTGCTGAGATGTTTTCTCCTTAGTCTGCAGTCAGGGACATGAAACAGGAAGTGATCCTGAATGTTGACCTGTTCTGTTCTGCTGTGAGCTGTGTTTCCTTCCGGCCACGCCCACTGCTCCTTTCCCATCCTCTAGCATTCATTGTCTAAAATACTCAGCCTTTGTGGTTGTGTTGTGGCGTGCGTGCGTGCGTGCGTATTTGTGCCAGCCGGGTTGGTTCTCTCACTAGGCTTGGTGGCAAGTACCTTTGACTGCTTATCCATCTTGCAGGCCCTGCCCTCACTCAGCCTCTCTTTTACTGCGTTTATTTGGGCGCTTTTGTGTAGTTACAACTTATTAATATACAGTCTTTCCATTTTAAGTATGTTGTGCTCTGTCGAGAGTATTCATAAGGCTATACAACCATCACAGCTTTCCAGTTTGAAAGCATTTCCATCTTCTCTAAGTTTCTATAGCCTCATTCTGATGTCTCCATTACTGTCAGTCACCCCAAATGTAGCCACCACTCATTTTACTGTCTGTGTAAATTTGCCTGCTTTTTATGTGAAATAAATTTACTAATAATGCAAAACATGATTCTTTGTGATGACTTACTTCACTTAGCACCATAAATTCAGGGTTCCATCAGGTACCAGTTTTCATTCCTTTTTATGGTTGAGTAATATTTCATTGTAGCACATTTTCTTTAGTAATAGTTGATGGGCATTTGGTTTGTTTTTACTTTTTGGCTATTATGAAGAATTCTGTTAGAAACATTGATATTCAAGATTTTATGCACATAGTTTGAGGAACTGTTAGGTAGTTTTCCAGAGTGGCTGTACCATCAGACATCACTAGGAATGTTTGAGATGCCATCTCTACATTTTTGCTAACAACATTCTAGCTATTGAGTTGGGATAAACTGACACTTCCCTGAGGATGCCAAGCATCTTCTCATGTGTTTCTTGGTTACCTGTGTCACCTGGGTATCTTCTTGAAGAAACATCTGTTTCAATCTTCTGTGTTTGTGGGTTTATTATTAGGAGGTCAGGATTTCTTTTGTTTAGCTGCAGGTTCCTAATCAGAATAGATTTTTGTAAATACTTGCTTCCATTTAGCAGGGCATTTTTAAGTTTTTTTACTTTTTTATTTTGTTGATTATATTTTTTCATGTGTTTTTACATTTGCACTTTTGCACAATGATGGCTAAGAATCTGAATATCTAATGTCATGGTTAGTCATTTATTAATTTTGACAGTTTTATATATTTTTTATAAGGAATTTTAGGTTTTTTTTTTTAAATATGGAGTTTTAGTTGTTTTGATGACACCCATTCCCTTCCTAATTCTTCACTGGAACTCTCTCTCGGCAAGTCCTCTCCTACTTTCATTTTTTTTTTTTTTAAAGGGGGGTAGTTTTCCTGGAATTTGCTCTGAAGACCAGGCTGGCCTTGAACTAGGAGATCTGCCTGCCCCTGCCTCCCTCCCGAGTGCTGTGACTAACGGCCTTTGCCACCACTGCCCTGCTCTTTCAGGTCTTCTTAAGTGACCTTTGTGACAGAGCCTGTTTGGGGGTGTGTAGAGCAGGGGTAGTTAACTAACATATCAGTGGCTGCACCACTGAAGAAATGACACCTCCTCCAACTACTGGTAACTGGCAGTATTCCTACAGAGAGGTATTGGCCTCATGGGCTTTGCTGCTATCTGTGATGGGGGTTGGTGGGCCTGGTCTTGTGCAAATAAACCCCAGCTGGAGTGAATTCATGAGTGTCATGGCCAGAAGATGTCTGTGCTGCCTAGCTCCCCAGCCTCTGCCTTTTAGAGTCTTCCTATTCTATTTCACACAGTGTTTGTTCCCTGAGCCTTAGAGCAGATGGAACACTCTGAGGTCACTTCTCTGGACACTTTGATTAGTTATAGGGTAAGGTATAGCCATAGTCCATACCCAAGAAGCTTCTTTGATGAAGGTTAAGTGTAGTCCTAATCTCCACTGGTGAATATGAGCTGGAGAGATGGTTAGTGTTGGTCTTGGCTCAGCTAGGTGGCAAGCCCAGGTAGATTAGACTGCATCAGTTGAAGTAGAAAGACCTGTAGGAGGGATGGTGGCACCATTCTCCAGGCTGGAGTACCAGATTGCATGAAAAGCAGTCATCTCTGCCTTCCGAATGTGGATCCCACATAACCAACCCCCTAGGCTCCTGCTGCTGTGGCTTCCCTCCACGACAGACTGTTGTTACATCTAACAGGAAAGGAAACTAAAATACCTGGGTTTGTCTCAGTTATCCTGAGGATACTGTTGACAGTAGACTGACTAGTCACTGTTTACCCTGCCACACCATTCCCTCTTTTGTAAAAAACAAACAAAAACCCCTTTTCTCCCTAAACCTGACTGATTATCTCAACTTCCTTCTTTATAAACATCCACCCATTTCCTGTCCGTAAGGATGAATTTGAAATAACTTCTGTTTGACATTTAGAACTTAGTCACAAGCAGGAGGCGCTCTTGATCCCTCCTTTCCCATTCCGTCTCTTCTCACTCCTCCCTTTTTTTGGGAGAGAAAAAAAAAATCCCCTTTTCGACCTTCTGTGTGCTGGGATTCTAGATGTGCACCACCATGCCTGGCTACATTTCTTTACCACGTCCTCCCTGACTTACTTTGACATGCTGAATGTCGCCCAGGTTTGAGGCAATCAGATCTGTAAGTTAATGACTCTGCATGAATTTATTTCCTTCACTAAGGATGCTCTCCTAACCCTAACCCTAACCCCATAAGGCACTAATTCTCTACTTGTCTTTCTAGAACTAGAGGAGTGTCTATGCTGTGTTTGCTGTGAAGTACATGCTTAGTGATAGGTGTGTATATGACTGTAGGTGTATGTGCCACTGTAGGCGTGTCAGGGACTCGTTTCTGGATTTGAGTCTTCTGTTGTGAATTCCAAGGAATGCATTCAGGTCTTTAGAGCAACAAGTGCTTTTACCTGCCCAGCCTCCTCACTGGTCCAGAACCCTCCTCCCCTGCCCGCTTTGTTTCTCAAGACAGTTTTCCCTGTGCAGTTCTGCTTGTCCTGAAACTTGCTCTGTAAACCAGACTGGCCTTGTAGTCTGTGACTGCTTCTGCCTTCTGAGTGCTAGGACTGAAGGTCTGTGTTAACCATGCCTAGGTTTTTTCGTTTTTTGTTTTTTTTTTGGCTAGCTTTTTATATGTTTCCTGTTTTAGATTCTAAAGTTGTGTAGTTTTTTTATGTTACAGTATTCCTCATCTTTTAAAGTTCTGAGCCAGTCTCCTCAGTGTTGGAAGTGCATGTTTTGTGATTAGTTTGTACTGTTTTCTCCTTTGCCTGCTTTACCCACAGTTAATGGCTGAGTTTCTGGCAAGTGCAGGACTATAGCTGGGGGTAAGATAGTCAGAAATGCTGCCCAGGGCAGTGCATGGATTTCTTTGTGACCTTGTCAAGTTAAAGGAGAGGCATTTTGGTCTAGAGTGCCAGTTTCCATGGACCAACTTAGAATGATGTGGAGTGAATGCGGGGCTGTGAGGCGTAAGGGCAAAGCATTCAGTGTTACCTAGCTTTATGTATGCTTATAATTGATTCATTGTTGTGTGTATTTTGATAATAGTTGTGTGTATAATTCCTCATTTTCAAGTAGTCATTAATTTTAATCACCTTTCAGAGCTGTAAAACTGGCATCATTAGAAATTTCCTTGGGTTAGAGACCTGATGAGATGATTTTAGTAATGCTATTAGATTTCATGTCTTCTCCCTGGAGTATTTCTTGATTACTTTAGTTCTTAATAATTTCCAGCTTCCTGACCTCTGCCATTAGACACACTTATGTGAAGAGTCTGGTATCAACTTGTTCATTCAGGTAACCTTGTATTGTGGACTCGCTGAATGCCAAAGGTGTAAATCACTCAAGCACCTAAGAATTATATATATAGTCTTACATGGTGACTAAATTGTTCTTAAGAGTTACTTGATTGGCTTTTTGGATGGGGAATTTTAAAAATAATTTACTTATTTCTATATGTACATTGGTGTTTGCCTGTGTGTATGTCTGTGTGAGGGCATCAGAAGCCCTGAACTGGAGTTACAGGTAGTCTTGAGTTGGCATGTGGGTGCTGGGAAGTGAACCAGAGTCCTCTGAAAGAGCAGTTAGTAGTCTTAACTGCTGAGCCACCTCTTCGGCCCTCAAAGATGGGAAGTTTTTTTTTTTGTTTTTTTTTTTTTTTTTTTTTTTTTTTTTTTTTTTTTTTT
>PVIH01001151.1:162490-241907 GCA_004025045.1 Sigmodon hispidus | reverse complement strand
TGCCCAATTCAATGTTATTGCCACTGTAGTGATGGACACTAGTTTTAGCCAACATGGCATAGTATTCTATTTCAGATTTCCTCAAAGCTGTGCAGTTGTTGGCGAGGATAACCAATTTCACTTTGCCTTGTCTGTTCATCTTCAGCGTCTGTTTGTATCCCAGCACGTATTTCCCACTTTTCATAACAAGTTGGAGCCTAGAGTTGATCGACTCGATGGGGAGTTTTTAAAGTTGGTGTCATGGAACACTTTTGGCCAGAAACCCTAAGGAGTATTTAGGGGATCAGAACTTTGAAGTAGACTCTGGACAATATATTTGGGTTTGTGTGCAGGCGTCTGCTCAGGTAGTGTGCTGGAATAGTCTACCTGTGGGAGATTCTTCATTTGCAAGAGCACCTTGGAAGTGGCTTGGAAAGTCATTCTGGAGGCCCTTCCAACAGACCTCATTTTTGAATAATGAACTGAGGGATTCAGATCTAGGGCTCAGACTCTCCAGTGTGATTTCAGAACTGCATGCTTAATCAGAACTTCAAAGAGCTTGTTTTGTTTTGGTCTTGCTTGTCAAAGCAGGCCTTTCTTAGCAAAGCATATTTGGGGTGTTGGAGGATGCTGCTTGGGTTGGTTGGGCTTTTCCCAAATGGCTGCCTCAGATTCTGCCACTTGGACCTCTTAAAATAAGGGCTTTCAGGGCCTTTATGTAATTCTCATCATTTCATTACACCTAAGAGGAGACAAGTTAGTTATGATGTTCAGATGGGAAATTCATTAAAATCTGCTAAAGTGCTTTGGTGAGGGCAGTAGTAGGAAGTCTAGCAATGTCCTCCTGCACTGTTCACATGTGACTTTTATTTCCTGGTTTTGCCCTTTTTTTGAGCCACTTCCTTGCCCTGGATCAGTTGTTGGCAAATTGTTGTGTGAGTAAAAGTCTCCTGGAAAGCTGGTCCTGGTTGCTCTTCATCCGCACTCCCCAGTGGTTCTTATTCCGTGGGTCTCACCTGGCGATGTGCAGGCCAGATGGCTTGGCTGGGGACCACAGACCAGACATGGATCTGGACTGCCTCCAGTGCTTTTTTAGATCCTGCATGGACTAGCCTGGCTGGTTTCCAGCTTACTGCCCCACACCCTGTGTTCTTGATGGCTTTGCTCTGTTCCTTTCCCCAAGAAGGAACTTCATCTGTCTGTTGGGCTCAGCTCAAGAGGTGGGCTTCCTGAAAAGCCTTTCTGTAAACATGACTGTTTGTGTGGTAGCTTAAATATTGCCAGCTTTCCTTTGTAGTTCTTGTAGATATTTACTATATGGTTCTCAGTTTATGGTCTGTTTATGCATTGGGCTGTTCTCATGTATTGTCCTGCTTTCCTGCTAATACTCAGCATTGACAGATTGTATGCTTTATAGAAAGCCTGTGCTGAGCCTCTTTTATTTTTGTTTGTTTTGAGGCTGAGGTTGTTGCTTTGGCTGGTCTTCAACTTGTGAGCTCAAATAATGTATCCCTCAGCCTACTGAATACCTGGGACTACAGGTATGCCCTACTACTCCACCCTTATTAACTAACTAACTAACTAATTAATTTTTATATGTTTGTTTTTGAGACAGAGTTCTCTATATAGTGCTGGCTGTCCTGGAACTCACTCTGCAGACCCACAGAGATCTGCCTGCCTCTGCCTCACTCCCAAGTGCTGAGATTAAAGGTTTGTGCCACTGTGCTCAGTTATTCTTTGTTTTGGTGGGTTTCTTGTAGCTTATGCTTACTGAATATTAGCAGTTTGACCAGGGACAAACTTGAACTTCTGACATCCTACCTGCCTTATAAGTACAGGGGTGGATGACAGTGTGTGCCACCAGACCTGCCTCATTTTATTATTTGTTGTTGATTACTTCCCACTCTTTAGTATTCATTTTTATTTTATGTGAATTGGTGTTTTGCCTGCATGCATGTATAACTGTGTAAGGGTGTCCTATCTTGGAATTACACACAGTTGTTAGCTGCCATGTGGATGCTGGGAATCGAACTCAGGTCCTCCTGAAGAACAGTCTGTGCTCTTAACCGCTGAGCCATCTCTCCAACCCCCTGTTTTTAAAAGATAGGGTCTCTATGTAGCTGGCCTTCCAGGCTGTTCTTAAATTTGCTGTTCTGCCTTTCCACGGAAGAAGTGGGATTCCAGGTGTTTGCTCTCATAGCTGACTGTGTTGGAAGGGGCTAGAGCTCAGAGCTCAGTGATTAATTAAGATCCCTTGCTGTTATCTGAGGACTTAGGTTTAGCTTCTTAGACACCTGCATTTCCCTACACATACCCTAAACAGGCACATCATTAAAAATAAATGTTTAAAACTGCAAGTAGTATTTTAAGACCTATTAGCATAAAAATTATATTGATTGAATGTTGTTTCATAAAATGTATAGTTGCTAAGGATTTTAGTGTAAAAATTTCAGTTAGAACCTATTATTATTTTGCCTTTTTGAGACGGGGTTTCTCTGTGTAGCCCTGGCAGTCTTGGAACTTGCTCTGTAGCTCAGGCTGGCCTGGAACTCATCACTCCTCTGCCTCCTGAGTGCTGGGATTGAAGGTCATTTAATTTTAAAGGATTAAAGGCCACTTTGCTTGGCTATTTTTTGTTTTTCAGAAACTGTTCTTGTTGCTAATACTTATTGAGTATTAAGATGTGTTCCAGCAGTAGCTGACTGAACCTTACATTTTTAAAATTGAATATTATTTATATTTTGTGTGCTTACGTGTGCATGCTGTGGTGCTTAGGCAGAAATCAGAGGAGAGCTGCAGTATCCCTTCTTTCCTTCCACCGCATGGGCCCTGCGGGTCCAACTGAAGTCTTTGGGCCTCTTGGCAGCAGGCTGCTTTACTTTTGAACCATTTCCCAGGCCTCCCAGTTAGAATCTTTGAGCTGAGTTTTCCTGAATTGCAATTCCTACACAGAGTACAGAAAAAGTACAAATTAAAACAATGTGGTGTGTTTAACTTTGGGGGAGAGAGGAGAGCTATGAGTATTTGTGTGATCTCCTGATCTTCTTAAAAGTAATTCTGAGGACACTTTTCTCCTTTCAGTGTGGAGGTCAAATCCAGGGCTTCACTCATGCTAGACCAGTGTTTTATCACCAAGCAATACCCTCAGTCTCCTGATTTATTCCAAATAGAACTATTGATTAGTTTCTTTTCTGTTGCTGTGATGAAACACCATAGCCAGAAGGCAGTTTAGAGGAGGAGAGTTTGTTTAGACTTCCCAACTGCACAGGGATAAGAACCCATCATGGTAGGGAGGCCTGGCAGCAGGGGCAGGAGCTGAGGTCATTGCACATCCTCAGATGCAGGCTTGAGTGGAGTGCACTAGAAGGAAGGGAAGGCACAGTTTCAGTGGCTGCCTCCTGCAGAGGCACCAGCTGGGGACAGTGTTCATATACCTGAGCCTGTGGAGGGCATCTTTTATTCAAGTCACCACAACTGTCTTATCCAGCTTAGTAATTATTAGCCTGGTAAGACTTAACCAGGTCATCACTATGGGTAATTTATAGCCAGCAATGGCGCATCTAGTCAGTCTTACAGCGCTTGCTCACACGGAGCCCTGATGATCCATGAGATGGGATTCTTGGGTATGGAGCAGTCCTTCTAAATCATATGTCTATTTGGAGAACAACGGAGTTGTTTGGCTTACATTTTATTTCCTGTTACTGTAGTGGAGAGTCAACTTCCTGTTGAGTAAATTCATCTCCACTTCTGTGTCCTGGATTTGCTGCTGCTCCCTTTGGTCCTGGATCTATTAGGTACTCTTCTGTTACACTGGTGAATTCTTACCTGTCAAAATAAAGTTCCAGTAACAGCTTTGGGACAGACATCCTTTGCTGGCCTCAAAGAGGTGTTCCTTTTCTGTATTCTTACAGCATCCTCTGTGTTTTGTTTTTTGTTTTTCTTTAAACAAGCAACCTCTTCCTCCTAACAGATTATCATTATGTATGTAGCCAAGGCTGGGTTTAAACTCATCATCCTGTGCTGAGATTGTAGGTGCATGTCATGGCACAGACTACTGGGAGCTGGATGTGGTGACACTAATCTATAATCCTAGTATTTGAGAGGATGATGTAAAAGGATGATGAGTTTAAGGTTAGTCTGAGGTGCATAGTGAGACTTTGTCTTAAAACATAACAGCAACAATTTCTTTTGCATCCCCCCCCCCCCGTGTGTGTGTGCAGGCATGTAAATGCATACATGCATGTGTAGGAAATTAGAGTTTAACTATGGCTGTCATTTTGCAGGACCAGTTTGTTTTTTGAGACAGGGTCCATCATTAGTCTGCAGCTTGTGTGGTAGGCTAGGTTTGGTGGCCAGTGAATTCCAGTACTCTGCTAGTCTCAGTCTTTCTTAGGACTGAGATTACTAGTATGTACATCAGGCCTGACATTTTGAGTGGACTTTGGGGGTTAAATTACGGCTTTCGTACTTGCACAACAAGCATTTTATTGACTGATCTGTCTCCCCAGCCTCATTCTCAAGTGCCCCCCTATAGATGGATGTAAAAATGAGCCCTCCTCCCAGCTGCAGAGATGATTTTACCACTTCAGACATTGTGGTGTTTATATTTGTATGTATTGGTGATCTTGAAAATAATTCTAAATATATTTTATTTCATGTTTATTTATTGTAAAATATAAAAGGTATATTTTGTCGTACTGGGGATCAACTCTGGGGCCTTGTACATATTAGATGAGCACTCTACCAATAAGCTACATCTACAGCCTCTATCTATCATCATTTTTGTTTATTATTACCTTATATAATTGGAATATTGTTCACATACCATATGGTTCACCTATTTAAAGTGTACAGTTCTTTTTTTTTTTAAAAAAATTATTTTATGTGTTGGTGTTTTGCCTGCATGTATAACTGTATAAGGGTGTCAGATCTTGGTATTACAGACAGTTGTTAGCTGCCATGTGGATGCTGGGGATCGAATTCAGGTCCTCCAGAAGAACAGTCAGTGCTCTTAACCGCTGAGCTGAGCTATCTCCCCAACCCCAAGTGTATAGTTCTTTAGTTTTTCTTGAATGTTTAGAACATATAGCCATCATCATAATCCAAATTTAGGAAGTTTTTTATCATCTCAAAATGAAATTGTGACTCTGGCTCAGTGGCAGACATTTATATAGATGCATACGGCCCTGGTGTTATATGGAAACAGAGGGCAAAGGAGAGCAAGGGTTCAACTGTGTTTGCCAGTACTTCTCTTTCATGGCTGAGGCAGTTACTAGGCTACTTTTTGTATCCTTAGGTTTATGTGTTCTGGACATTTGATATAGAACATCACTACCATTATATGACATGTAAACATTTCTCTGCAGACTTTTAGGGCTGCAGTGATTGGTTTATGTCCTGGCTTTCTTTCCTCTCGCAGATGTCACCTGCACATTTGTCCTCTAACTTGTTTCTCTGCCTCTCATTTGTAGGGTGGGAGGTCACAGTAGCTCTTGTGGTGGAGAAATGGTTAACATGGAGCATATTTAAGGCCACTCTGGCCCTAGGAAGGAGCCTGTGATTCTTGGCTTCTGTTGGCTAGGACCTGCCATTTCTAATTGATTCATTTCCTGGTCTTCCACGTTGCTGTTTATTCTGTCTGTGTTGTTGCCAGTTAACCTTCAAGTACATATATAACAATTATGCAGAGCAGTTCTCCTAAATCCTGAGTTCAGAATTTAGTTATTATAGACTCTTGTCCTGTCACAGTGACTTCAGCTAGAACTGCAGCATTTTGGCAGTATCATTGTGTGTCCTTATTTGGCACGTTGGCACGTCGATCTATTTGTTTGTATGAGAGATGATGCTCTCATTTGATTTAAAGTCAAAGTAAATCTAGGGCATTTGTTTTTGAAAGCCATGGTTTTCTTTCATTAATGTGAGTTTGTTTCCCTAAAAGTTGCTTTTGAGAGTAATTAAAAAAAGAACATTTTTTTCCTTTTAGACATTTTTCCATAAGATATATTATGTTCTTTAAGAAAATTCCTAAACATTCCCATTATCACCACCTACAAAATGGCCAAGGTTTCATTTGAGTAATTGATGAGGGACTTCAAAGAAACTAGCAGTGCATTTTTAAGATAAAGTTCAACACAAATACTAATCACATCTAGATTCAAACGTGGGAGGAATTGCAGAATGACTGACAAAATTCCAGGAATCTGGGATCAGAACTTGTTACCACTCTGCTGAGCTTCCTTTCAAGAACAAATGTACATGGAGTTTACTCTTTCTGGGTCACAGTTTCTGCATCTGTAACTGGAGGCAATTGGCCTAGAATACCTGTGGAGCTCATCTAGAGGAGAGCTACTTGGTTCATTTCTCATGATGACAAGGAACAGCTAAGTGGCATATGCCTGGAATCTCAGCTACTTTGGGAGGCTTGCATGAGCAAGAGTGAGTTTAGGGCAGCTTGTGGAACCTCATGAGACCGTTTCAAAAGGATGGAGGATACAGCCTAGTGGTAGATAGAGTACCTGCCTAAAATGTACAGTTCCCAGGTCTAGACAGCATGTGGGTATTCTCTCTCTCTTTCTCTCTCCCTCCCTCTCTTCTCTCAGTCACTGTGAGTTCTTTGCAACAATAGAGAAGGCTGTAGAATAGCTGTCTAAATGCATATTTTTGCTGCACTCTTTTCCATTGTTGATTTTACAGCCTTTCAAGTTATATTGCATACTGGCATAATTTTACATTTCTGCCATCTTATATATTTTCTTATTTCAGTTAACTTCTATTCTTGATACCTTCAAAATTTTAGCATTCTGGCTCCTGAGGCTTTATTTTAATGAGTGGTCCCAGTTCTGTAAAAGTTATGCATAGAAGTCAGGTATTGTGGGATTATGCTCTTGGACTTTGTAAATATTTGCCTCGCCCACTGGCTTCATAGAACTCTGGTTGGCCAGAAGGCAGACAGGAAGTATGGGCGGGGCTACCAGACTAAGAAAACTCTGGGAAGAAGTAGTAAGGCAGAGATGCCAGGTAGACACAAAGGAAAGAAGACAGAAATGCTCTGAGAAAAGGTACTAAGCCACTTTGCTAATCATAGGTTAGTTTAAGAGCAAAAGTTAGCAAGTAATATGCCTGAGCCATAGACCAGAGCAGCATGTAATTCATATAAGACTTTGTGTGATTATTGGGATTAAGCTCCTGCTGGCAGTCTGGACTTCAGGGTGGGGCCAGGCTAACTTTTACTACATTCAGGTGCGGTTACTTTTCTGTTGCTGTGATAAAATACATAGACCAAAGCAACTTATAGAGAGAGGGTCTTAGAGTTGATGTGGTCCTTACAGCTCCCCATCACCACCTCGGCGGGAGCATGGCTGCAGGGATGGCACTGGAGCCCTGAGAGCTCACATGGTAACCCACAGAGAGGAATCCTGGACAGTGTTGGGGATAGAAGGAGGCTTCTGAGACCTCAGTGACAAGGGGTAAGTTTAGGGTTCCAGAGTCCACACCTCCTAATCCTTTCCAAGCAGCCACGAACCAAGTATTCAAATGCCCAAGACTTAAGGGAGGTCATCTCTTTCAAACCACCTCATGCCTTATCATACTTAAAAATGCTGTTACAGGGCTGGAGAGATGGCTCAGAGGTTTAGAGCACTGGCAGCTGTTCCAGAGATCCTGAGTTCAATTCCCAGCAACCACATGGTGACTCACGACCATCTGTAATGAGATCTGGTGCCCTTTTCTGGCGGTCAGACATACATGCAGGCAGAACACTATACATAATAAATAAAATTTTAGCAAAAAAATGCTGTTACAAAGAAAAGATTGTAATTTGGTTTCTGGTAGGGTGATTAAGTCAGCTGGCAGAGTCAGTAGGTTGCCCAAAACTTTACCAAACACCAAATATATTATCTTCTAGGTAAATATGAAGGTGACATTTGTTAATGTTTATGACAGAGGAAGTGTTGAACAGTAGTGAAATGAGATGCTGGATAAGACACTGCCTGAGTGCTTCTGGCCAATTAAGGAGTATTGTGTCATGTGACAGCTTGTGCTGTTCTTTGGTTCACCATTACAATCTCCTGGTAAACTGACCAGATTTGTTATAATTAAATTGTTTCTTCAGTATTCCTTAGTTCCTTTTTTTTAAAATTATAAAGTTGGCTTGGGTCTTCAGTTTAAAAAGGACTTTTTTTTTTTTTAAAAAAAACATATTTTTTATTTATGTGAATTGGTGTTTTGCCTGCATGTATAACTGTGTAAAGGTGGCAGATCTTGGAATTACAGACAGTTGTGAGCTGTCATGTGGATTCTGGGAACTGAACTCAGGTCCTCATGAAGAACCGCTGAGCCGTCTCTCCAGCCTCATAAGGACATTTTTGAAGGGGCGTATAAATGTTTGTGAACATGTTCCTCTGCCCCCATGTTTCTTTCCCCATCCTATTAGCGTTTGTTGTTCTCTGGAGAGCTTTGCTTTTATGTCATATATACCTACATAAATTTATGTATACCATTAATGTTCTTCGCTAGTCCTGGAAGGTTACTACTATTTGTTTGTTTGTTTTATTTTATTATTTTTTTGAGACAAAATTTCCTGTAGTCCAGGCTGTCTATGAGCTTCTAATCTCCTGCCTCCACTTCCCAAATGTGTTATGTGTTTGCAACTAAGTGTAGTTGTTAGGTCCTTTGGGGGCAGGGGTGGGTGTGCTTGACTCAAGGATGAGAACACTAGTATTATGGTGGGGAGCCAGCCAGCCTGGGCTGAAGTATTCAAAGTTCCTTTTCTTACTCTTTCAACGGAAAAGGAAGACTTTCACATTTATGCTTCTATGTAAAATGCCTTGAAATGGTATCAGATGGGCATTGTATGTTTGTTATGATAACAGCCTGAATAAAGGTCAAAATGTCATGGAAAAAATGGCAAAACAAGCAGCAGGGAATAGTGGTGTTTATTTTTAGCAGTTTAGAATGTTCCATTTAGAAGCAGTTAAACTGGCTAGAGTTGGGGCAAGGGAGGGGGTGCTGGGCAGCTTAAAGGCCGCAGCTATTATGGTGAGTGCCTGACATTTTGTTTTGATGTGTGTCAGCCCGTGTATTTTAAAACCAGAAAACCCCCTTGGAATACTGTGGTTTTTATTTAAATTTAATTAAATTAATTAATTTTTTTTACTGTGTGTTTTGATAAAACAGTTATTTCAAATCTATACTTGAGATTTAAAATTTTGTAGTCAGGCTTGTCAGTCTTTTAGACATTTGGCTCTGATTAATCTTTCAAGATTTAAGTCGGAAAAGAAAAGCCATATCAATAAGTTTTGGTTCTTTTGGTCAATAATTTGTAAAACAAACAAAAAGAATCATGTAAATCTAAATTCATATGCAAAGATTCTATTAATTTAAAGTATAAAATATTTATTTATTTAAAACATTCTAATTTAAACTTTTCTCTCTCCCCACATACACTGGGGATTGAATCTATGGCTAAGGCATGCTATGCCTGCTCTCTACCATTGAAGTGCATTCTGTGTTCTTAACTGATGATGGATTAAGGTTCAGGAGGACAGCTAGGAAGGATTCTTGACTCTTGGAGATTGACTTGGTGTGTTTAGTTATACCTTAAGAGGCTCACTTAAGGGAGCTCAGCCCTTTCATCATATTGATGGTGGTTAGTGATATCACACTGTCATACATCATAGAATAATTCACAAATGCTTGACATAACAAAATAAAATTTTGAGATAAATTTGAATAACATAGACAGTTTGAAGTTTAAAGTTTGGGTCTTGAGAAATACATATGCTGATCAAAACAACAAATTAATACCCATTTTAGGATTTGTTCCTTTGTCTGCATATATGTATATACATGTTTATATTTTATAAAAAATAAGAGAGTCGTCTTATATAAGTACTTCTACAAGTACTTCTTGGAGCTATTTTTTTCCATTGTCTTTTTTTTTTTTTTTAATTAGAAGCTTTACAGTTTTCCACTGTGTGAACATATGTAGCTTACTGAAAATCATTTAGTTATTTCTAATTTGTTTCTGTTGTAAAGAATACAGTTTAGTACATATTTCAGTGTGTGTATAGGTGAAAGAGCTGTAGGATAAGCTCTAGAAGAGGAATCTGGCCCTTGTACGTGCGTGCGTGCGTATGTAGATGTTGACACATACTAGGTGAACACATCATTGTTCACCAGACATCTGAGTATATCATGCCTGATCTCATTAGCTTGTTCAAGTGTTTGGATTGAAGTGGCATCAGTTTTTTCTTGTGAATATACCCTAAAAAAGCAGTTATTACTGTTGTGTGAGTGTATGGTGTATGTGTATGGGCATGTGTGCCGCATGTGCATGTGGGGGTCAAATGAGAATTTTGTGGAATTACTTCTCTCCTTCTGCTTTTTAGTGGGTTCTGGGGGTTAAAGTTAGGTCACTAGGACTGAGTAACCAGGCGTCTGGATGACATTTCCTCCTTAAGTGTATCTAGATTGTAACTTTCTATGTAGATGAGGTTGGCCTCAAACTGGCTGTAGTTCTGCTTCTGACTCTTCAGTGCTAGGTAACAGCTGTGCACTAACATGCCTTACAAATGTTACACACACACACACACCCCACATACTCTTTTATTATTATTATTATTTTTTTTTTGAGATGGTCTTTTGTACCATAGATAGCCTGGAACTGTGCAGATAAGTAAGGATGGCTACCTATTACAGGCATATACTAACACATCTGGTTTATACAGTGCTGGGGCTCAAACCCAGGGCTTTATGCATGTCAGTCCAGTACTTTTTCAACTGAGATACATCACTAACCCAAAAACAGGTCTTCAGAAAGACAACCTTTGTCTTTTGTCTTCTGAGTAATTGACCATCGTCACTGGTTAATAGGATTTGAGAGAAGTTTGCAGACAGTGAGAGACTGAGGCAGTAGCTCCACTTCTCCTGCAGGTGAAGGACCCTGGCAAGTAACCAGAGTGCTTCTCTCATGATAATACAGAAATATCACATTTTAAAAGAGTTACTATATTTATGCATATAGTATTCTGTCTGCATGTATGCCTGCATGCCAGAAGGCATCAGATCTCATTCTAGATGGTTGTGAGCTACCATGTGGTTGCTGGAAATTGAACTCTGGGCCTCTGGAAGAGCAGCCAGTGCTCTCAACCTCTGAGCTACCCTCTTCAGCTCTGTATTATCACATGTCTTGTGAGAAATACTTCATCTTGAGTATAGGATGACCTATTTGAATCAGCTTGTCACCTGTCACAGAGCAGGCTGCTTTTGATTGGGCTGCTGATACAGCAGTCTGTTAGCATGTGATTTCCCCCCCCCTGTCAGTGAATTGTTTGTTTTGTTTTTTGAGATGGTCTTATGATACAGTTGAGACAGGTTATGTAGATTAGGCTGGTTTGGAACCTATAGAGATCTCCATCGGCCTCTGCCTTCCACACGTGGACCACTATGCCCCCCAGGGGGGGGATTTTGTTGTTGGTTGTTAGATTTACATATGGCACAAGCAAAGGGCAGAGAACAGTTTACAGAAGCTGATTCGCTCATGTCACCATGTGTGTCCCAGGGATGGAATTCATGTGATCAGTCTTGGTGGCAGGTGCCTTTACCTACTCAACCACCTCACCCCTAACCCCAAGCCTTCGATTTTTTTTTTAATTAAAAAAAATTGGGGGCTGGAGAGATGGCTCAGAGGTTAAGATCACCGACTGTTCTTCCAGAGGTCCTGAGTTTGATTCCCAGCAACCACATGGTGGCTCACAACCATCTATGATGACATCTGATACCCTCTTCTGTATACTGTATATATAATAAATAAATCTTTAAAAAAAAAATTGAGGGCTGAAGAGATGGCTCAGTGGTTAAGAGCTCTGAATTCTCTTCCGTAGGTTCTTAGTTCAATTTCCAGCACCCATAGACAGCTCACAACTGTAATTCCAGTTCCAGGGGACACAAGGATGTCTTCTGGCCTCTATGGTGCACAGACAAACATGCAGACAAAACACTCAAATAAAATAATATCAAAACTTCCGTGTGTGTGTGTGTGTGTGTGTGTGTGTGTAAACTGCTAGCTCAGAGAAGCCGAGAACCAACCTGCTGACCTTGCTTTTTGCCAGAAACTCGGCAAGAAACACATCTCTTAACTCTTCCCCAAACCAATAAGAAGCACCAAGCCCAAGACCCTTTCTTATCTTTCCTGTACATCTTCTTTATCCAAATTGCTGGTTTCTCTGTGGCTAGTCTCTATGACTAGTCAGCTAGTCACTTGCTTTGCCCCCTAATTCAAGGTTAACTTTATTTACAGTTTCAGGCTATCACAGTGAGGTCAAGTATCTTGAAGTCGTGCTGTTGGTAAACACTGTATAGACTTTATGGTGTGTATGTGTAGGCATGCAACCTAAAGTATGAATAGTGGTCCATCTACATAGTAGATATTTATTTGTGTATGGACATATTTATATGTGTAACCTAAGAATAGAGAATGTTTGTTTTAGGATTTGTTAGATAACCTACTATTTGTACAAATGTTTCTACTCATGAGAACAATTTTAAAAATAGTTTCTTAGTAGAAATGCTTTACGAATCTGTGAAAAGTGGGGGAGGGAAGTTGAGTGGGTTTAGGAAGAGAAGTGCTATAACTGAATGTCATTAGGACAGTTCCTGAAAAAAATGCCTCTGAGAACATGTCTATCAGAAATGTGGTCAGTGCGTGTAGACACATGGACAGTAATAGATTATTTCTAACATAGCACAGAATGGAGATGCCTGATCATTTGTTTGCATATAAAAAAGGAAGGGAAGGATTCTCAGTTCATAGTTGCTAGAGAGAGAGGGGGGAGAGAGAGAGAGAGAGAGAGCGAGAGAGAGAGAGAGAGAGAGAGCGAGAGAGAGAATGAATGAATGAATGAATGAATGAATTTTTTGTAGAGTTGGTTCTCTGGCTTATGCAGACCTTTGATGAATTTGAGTGACATTCAGGCCAAAATTGCACAAAGGAAATGGATACTATGAGCAAGATAGGGGTAGCAGATATGCTTTTAACCCTGGCATTTAGGAAGTGGAGGCAGGAGGATCTAAAGTTCAGGATTATCCCTAGCTACTTAGTGAGTTGTCTGCCAGCCTGTGCCACATAAAATCCTGTCATAAAACTCAAAGCAGACCCCATTGGAACTGTGGTCAGAATTATGAGCTCTGAGGTGAGGTGAGCAAACTTTCTGTGGGCAGCTTTGTCTTTTCTTGGATTTCTTTTAAATTCAATATAAATATTTAGCATATGTATGCTTATTGTGGCTTTTTGAAACATGAAGGCTAGTGCTACCATGTTTTTTTTTTCCTGACATCTATTTTTATTATTATTATGAATAAAGTCATATTTTTTATTTGTGTATATCCTTGTTCAAGTTCCTTTCCCCCTCCTGCCTCTTCCAGTCACTCTCTCTTCTCCCCATCACTTCATCTCCTCCTCAGCAAGCTCAGGAGGTCTCAAGGTCCCAAAATGGCTTAGGTCAGCATTTACTCCTGGCAGATCCACTTTCCTCATCCCAACATCAAGACTGGGTCAGGTGTTCCTCTGAAGGGAATGGGCTCCAAGGTGCCGATCCAAGGTCTTTCAGATCCCAAGCTGTTCAGTGTTTGTGGTTTGCAGTTTGCACATGCTTTGCTTTTTGCTTTTTTGTTTAGAGTCCACTAATGAGTGAGGACATCCCCTGCTTATCTTTCTGGGTTTGTGATACCTCCCTCAGGAGGATATTCTCCAAATCCATCCATTTGCCTGCAAATTTTAGGATATCATTTTTTCTGCTGAGTAGTACTCCATTGTGTAGATGTACCACAGTTTGTTAATCCATTCTTCAGTTGAGGGGCATCTAGGATGTTTCCAGGTTCTTGCTATTATGAATAATGCTGTTATAAACATAGTTGAGCTAATGCTTTTGGAGTGCGAATGTGCATCTTTAGGGTATATGCCCAATAGTGGTATAGCTCCTTGGGGAGCTGGGATTCCTAGTTTTCTGAGAAACCGCCATACTGCATTCCAAATGGCTGAACAAGCTTACACTTCCACCAACAATGGGGGAGTGTTCCCCTTGCTCTGCAACCTCTCCAGCATAGACTGTCATCTACGTCTTTTATCTTAGCCAATTTGACAAGTGTAAGGTGGTATCTCAAAGTTGTTTTGATTTGCATTTCTCTGATGGCTAAAGATGTTGAGCACTTTTTCAAGTGCCTTTCAGCCTTTCTGCTGAAAATTCCCTTTTTAGCTCTGAACCTCATTTTGATTGGGTTGTTCAAGGTTTTGGGCTCTAGTTTCTTGAGTTCTCTATATGTTTTAAAGATCAGTCCTCTATCACTTCTAAGGTTGGTGAAAATCATTTTCCATTCTGTAGGCTGTTGTTTTGTCGTATTGACTGTGCTCTTGGCTTTACAGAAGCTTCCCAGCTTCAGGAGATCCCACTTATTGATTTTTGTTCTTAGTGTCTGTGCCACTGGTGTTATATTTAGGAAGTGGTGTTATATTTAGGAATTGGCACAGTGCCAATTCTTTGGAGGGTATTTCCCTCTTTCTATCAAGTTCAGTGTGGCTGGGTTAGTTATGGGGTCAATATTAGGAAAGTTCCATGTGGTGCTGAGAAATATGTATATTCCTTTGCATTTGGGTAGAAGCTTCTGTAAATATCTATTAAATCCATTTGCATCATAACCTCTGTTAGACTCCTTATTTATCTGTTGAGTCTCTGGTTGACCTATCCAAGGGTGAAAGTGGGATATTGAAATCTCCCACTATTAGGGTGTGAGAATTGATGTGGGATTTGAGCTTTAGTAGTGTTTCTTTTACATAGGTAGGTGCCCATATATTAGGGGCATAAATATTGAGAATTGAAATCTCTTCTTGACCAATTTTTTTGCAATGAACAAGTAATGTCCATCTTGGTCCCTTTTAATTAATTTTAGTTTAAAGTCTACTTTGTTAGATATTAGAATGGTAGCACTTGCTTGTTTATTAGTGCCATTTGATTGGAAAATCTTTTCCCAACCCTTACTCTGAGCCTGTGTCTGTCTTTGTGGTTGAGGTGTATTTCTTGTATGCAGCAGAAGGATGGCTTCTGTTTTTGTATCCATCTTGTTAGTGTGTGTCTTTTTATAGGTGAGTTGAGTCTATTGATATTAAAGGATATTAGTGACCACTGATTGATATTTCCTGCTATTTTTTGGTGGTAGCTTGTATGTATTTCCTTTCTCTGGGCTCTTCTTCTGTGGCATTATTGATTGTTTGAGGTTTCATGGGTGTATCTGAGATCCTTAGGTTGCAGTTTTTCCTCTAATGCTTTCTGGAGGGCCGGATTGGTAGATAGGTATTGTTTGAGTCTGACTTTGTCATGAAATATCTTGTTTACTCCATCTATGGTGATTGATAGTTTTGCTGCATATAGTAGTCTAGGTTGGCAGCCATGCTCTTTTAGTGTCTGTATAACTTCTGACCAAGACCTGCTTGCTTTCATCGTTTCGATTGAATAGTCAGGAATTATTCTGATGGGTCTGCCTTTATAGGTAAGTTGGCCCTTTTCTTTTGCAGCTCTTAAAATTTTTTGTTTGTTCTGTATGTTTTGTAGCTTATTATGTGGCGAGTGGACTTTTTTTGGGGGTCATATGTATTTGGTGTTCTGTAAGCTTGTATCTTTATAGGCATTTCCTTCCTTAAGTTAGAAAAGTTTTCTTCTATTTTATTGAATACATTATCTGTGCCTTTGAGCTGGTATTCTTCTCCTTCTTCTATTCCTATTATTCTCAAGTTAGGTCTTTTCATGGTGTCCCAAATTTCCTGAACATTCTGTTTTATGCCTTTCTTGGTTTTAGTGTTTTCTTTGACTGATTTTGTTTTTGGAGAAAATTGTGAAGGGATTCCAAATAGTGTGTGTATTGAAGGGCATGTAAAGAATCTGCTGGTGTGATCACTTCATTGTGTGGTAACAGTTTTGTTGTGAACAACAGAGAGCAGAGAGAAAAACCAGCAGACTGGACATGCCCAGGGCTGTTGGTAACAGAAGGGAGACTAGCTCCCAGTGAAAGGGAGAGGAGCTAGCAAGAGAGTGTGAGGAGTCCAGAGAACAGTGGGCTGTGAGGAAGGTGAGTAGCAGTGGAGGGAAGGGAAGGGCCAGGGGACTGATGTGGGGGCTTTCAAATGTCTAACATACTCATGAATAGGATTGTGGAAACCCTGGAGGTCCTTGGGCTTTGCTAAGCAGCCACAGGTACAAGTCTCTGCTGGAGATAAGGGGAATGACTGACTCCCTTTGGCAAATGACAATCAGTTCCTCAGGATGCTGGCTTTTATCTCAGTGCCAGAATTTCTGTAGTCCAGCTTGATCTCATTTTTGGATATTTGGACAGACTGAGATCTAATAATCTGGGCCTGGATTTACCCCCTGGGTCTAACCTTCCCGATTTTTGGAGTAAATTCCGACTACTTCTTTTTGGTTTGAATTGTTTATTTATTGTGTACTTGTATGTGTGTGGTTCTGAAAATTGTAAACGCATAATTCTTAAACTGCCTTTGAGTATTTGTGGGTGATCGACTCAATATAGTTTTTTTCCCCCTTCAAGATGGTTTCTCTGTGCAGCCCTGGTGATTGTCCTGGAGCTCACTTTGTAGACCAGGCTGGCCTCAAACTCACAGAGATCCCTTTGCTTTTCACTGGGATTAAAGGTGTGTGCTACCACTGGGCAAAAATAGTAGTGTTAATATAGGCAAGTTCTTTATGGAAAAGGAAATGACCAGAGGTTCCTGTACTCTTTATAATCTGCATGAGAGAAGGAGAGGGAAAGGGAGAGGGAGAGGGAGAGGGAGAGGGAGGGAGAGAGAGAGAGAGAGAGAGAGAGAGAGAGAGAGAGCGAGCGCCCATGTGTTCTGATCTTCTTGACTTCTCTTCATAGTCTTCAGTCTACATCTCCAGGTTTAGCTTTTCTTCAGTTTTCTATTTCTAGCTACTGCTAGGCACATCAAATTTAGCATACCCCAAATTTCTCTAGAATCTTCATTTTAGAGAGAGGCACTGTCTTCTTTATGACCTAAGTGCCATCTGTTTGGCCCCTAGCTGAGCTCTCCCTGCGTGTCCTGCTCTCCCTAGCTAGTCCCCATCCCACTTTCCTCGTTCTTTCCTTCCTGTTGCAGAAGCCCTCAAGTGTAGTCACTTCACAGAAAGAAGCTGATAGAACATGCCATGGACTTCCTCTTTGTGGGTCTTCTCCTGTTCCCAAGGTCATTGTGGAACCCTTCCCAGCTAGATGCGGGACACTTTGCTTCTTTTGGTTCCCTTGAAGGGTCTGGAGAGTTGAGTGTCTCTTTATTCCCACTGAGTTTCCTCCTCCTCCGCCAGTGTTTGCTGCCCTGATGGCGCGAGAAGTGGTGAGCTGTGAGCCTGCTCCCCTCTCTCTCATTCCTCCGCCTTTCCTCTTCAAAACCGCTCATAGCCTTTTGACCTTCTTTCTGCTCAGTGTTCTCCATACTTAGCTGTCTGAGCCCAGCAGAGCAGAGCTCCTCATCTCCTTGTTGTGTTGTTGCTGCTGTTACCAGTGCAGGAGTGAGACAGTATGTATGCACTTGTAAGTTCAGGGCCCAGTTCACAGCTGTCATTGAGTAAACTGAAGTGAAGGTCAGCAGTTCTTTTCTCAGTCTCGCTAGGGCCTTTCTGCGCCCCTGGTTGATACTTAGTAAGAATAGTTAAATACTCTGTGCATCTAGATCAGTTCCCTTCTCTCTCTGTCTCATCCCCCCCTTTCCCTCCCCTTCCTTCCCCTGCTACTTCCCCATATAAACACACATGGAGATACACATATGCTAAATAAATGTAATAAAAGATAGTGATCCTTTTCAATAGCTTATCTCATCATTAGATTTATTTTATTATTCTATGTATATGAGTGTTTTCTTGCATGTGTGGGCATGTGTGAGAGTTAGAGGACAGTTGTAGGGTTGCTTTTCTCCCATCAGGTGGGTTCTGTGGATCAGACTTAGGACTCTAGCTTGGCAGCAAGTGCCCTTTATACACTGATCTTCCTGTCCCAACATGGAGTGCAGGCTGTACACACGATCCTCCATCTCCACCACGTTAGCCTGTTCTACACATGTGCCACCATAGCCATCAGGGCACTGATGTTCACCACATAACTCAAGCTAATCGAATGGTAGGAAACATTTTGATAAATAATAGCAACATATTAAGGGGTTATTGAAATTGTTTCTACTGTTGAAACTTGAATAGAGCTTTGGCTTAAAAGCAGAGTTCTCTGTATATGAATTGGTTTTGATTCTTAGTAGATGAGGGTTCAGCTCTTTAATTCTTGTATTGTGATAAGGCATTGGCTGACCTTACTCATATAGTTTAAAGTCAGGAATGGGAAGCGTTCTGTTATTGCAGTTGTCTCTTAGGCCTCTGAACTTCTGTCGCCTCCAAATTACTTTTAGTGACAGCTGGACCCTGAAGTTGTTAACTTTTCTTGTTGGGGAGAAGTACTTGGCAAAAGTATCCTGAGGGACAGGAAGTATATTTTGTCTGACAGTCTAGTCCAGTGGTTCTCAATCTTTCTAACACTGCAGCCCTTAAATACAGCTTCTCATGCTGTGGGGACCCCAACCATAAAACAACTTCATTGCTACCTCATGACCATAATTTTGCTACTGTTATGATTTGTAATATAGATATCTATTTTTCCAATGGTCTTAGGCAACCCCTATGAAAGGGTCGTTGGACCCCCCCCAAAGGAATTGAGACCCACAGTTTGAGACCCAATGGTTTAGAGGTTGGGTAAGGCCTGGCAGAGGATGCCTACAGTAGCTTCTCATCCTGTTGTCAGAAACAAGGGCTTGGGGCTGAAGTGGGGCTGAGCTCTAAGGCCTTAGTGGCCTATTTGTCAGCTAGGCCCATAAGTTCCCGAAATTTTCTGGAATAGTGCCACCAGCTGGGGGTGGGGGGGAGGAGAGAGAGAGAGAATGAATTTCAGATTTAGCCATAACAGACATTCTTTTGGATACTGTTGAAAGCAGAGAAACTACCAGACTTGTAAAATAATTAGTTTTGTAGTTGTAAACTATTCATTTCTTAGCGTTTATACCAGAATGTCAGCTGACCTTATTTTGATGAGCAAGGGGAGGAAGTAAGCTATGCTGAGGTTGGGGATCAATGAGCAATATGTCTTCCTTGGTGTGTGCCTCCATTGTAAAGTGGAGCAAGGAAGATTTTGAAAGGTTATCTGAGAAAGGAGGACTCAACAGCTTAGAGACAAGTAGGATTTCATTTCAGGCAGATGGAGTTTAGGGAGATCCGTGCCTTGAGGATGAGTCTCCTTCAAGTTCTGTGTAGAACAGTATTGGGAAAGTATGGTAATTGTTGGAGATGGCTGTGGGTATATCAGGGTTTGTCATGGGATTTTTTTCTGCTTTTTGAGTATACACATCTACGTAATGAAGTAGCACAAGGCACATTTGCCTGAGTATACACATCTACGTAATGAAGTAACACAAGGCACATTTGCCTGTGGAAAGTGTTCCCACCTGTGCCTTCCAGTTTGCGGTTGTTGTCTTTGGCAGTACTGTAACAATTATTTTATGGGGTTTGTTAAATAACAATTATGTTAAATTGGGACAAAAGAAACTACCAAATCTGATCATTTTTGACCTGTAAAGTTGGAAATTTTTTACAGTTCAACTTAATCTTGGACTCTATGTATTGGTTTTATTCTCCACCAGTGTCTCCTCACAAGTGTGAGTGTAACTTGCTGGCTCAGAGACACTTTTTCAGGCTTGTCTGTTCTCTGAGGCTGTCATTTCTAGGCTGAACCATGCTGGCTGCTACCTAGACTGTGTTGCGTAGGTTGCCTCTCTCTGGTTTTATTATACCAGCATTGGAAGTCAGTGTTGTACTAAGTCTCTATTTCTAAGGGTTCATTAGCAGAGTGCTGAGTGAACAAATGAGCATGCTCAGGGGCAGACAGGTGGAGGGAGCTGTCAGCTCTAATCTTCCAAAGAGCCCTGAGTGCAAGTCTGTTCGGTTTCATTATGAAGCCAGGGAATGATAGACAGTAGACAGGTGCTGTTCTTCTCCCTTCAGTGAGATAATAAGGACCTAGAGTGAAGGGATTTACTCTACTGTTGTGGCGAGTTACAAGTGGAGGCAGATTGGTTTGCTTTCAGTGTATATTTCAGATCCCAACCCAGAGTGTGCTCAGGAAGGACAGGGCTCAGCAAGGCATAGCAAGCCCAAGGCCCTAGTTTCACTCTCCAGTGTTGTAAGACATCCAGTGTGCTTGGGGGCTCCTGGAGGGGCCTGAGTTGATTCAGAAGTCTGCGAAGTCATACTTTTTATAACAATACAGGCAATAAATGTTTTTATTTTCTGATGAGTGTACTGTGGATTTTCTAGAAGCCATTCAATGCAGCAGATTAAGCCAGATACTTGTGCTTTTTAAATGAGCATCAAATTTACAAAAGTGTAAATTGATATAACTTCTTATTATTTTGTTTTGAAAATACAATTCTTATAAAACTTACATGGACTGTGGATATAGCACAGTGGTAGTGTTTGCCTATGGGTGCAAGGTCCTGGCTTTAATTCCTAACACCACTTTATTTACTTATTTATTATTTTAATTTTGAAGAGGCAGTTTTAACTGTGTAGCTCTGGCTGGCCTCCTGCCTCTGCCTCCTGAGTGCTGGGATTAAATGTGATGATGCATGATACCAGCAAGCATCATGATGATTTTAAGTGTATGGGTGAGTAGCTGTTATAGTTTGGATCCATAGTAGTCCCAAAGCTTTATTGTTTGCTTTATTTTTCATGTTAGTTATTTATATCTGTGTGTTGAAGGTTGGCTTGTCACCCCATGGCAGTGCTGGACGATGATGGAGCATTTAGGAAGAAGGGTCTACTGGAAGGGAGTTAGGACATTGGCTGTGTATACTGGGAGAGGATATTAGGATCTTTTATTCTCATCTCTGCTATGAAAAGAACAAATGTCTTCTATCATAACTGGACACTGCTGCCAACAGCACAAAGCACACGGACCAAGTAGCCACAGGCAACCTTTCTTCCTTTATTATTTCTGGTAGTAAGAAAAATATATGTATTTATGTGTGTGCGCATATATATATGTATATTTACACACACACACACACACACACACACACACACACACACACACACACATTTTTCTTAAATGCTAAGAGCCACATCCAGGGCCTTGAACTTACTTGCTGGGAAAACACTACTAGTGAGCTAATATTTTGTGTGTATGTATATGGGTTCAACCGTGCTGTAGTGTGAGTGTGGAAGTCAGATGATACTTTATGGGACTTGATTTTTCTTTCTGCCTTATGTGTCTTAGAGCTAGAACTAAGGACATTGAGTTTGGCAGCAGACACGTTTATCCACTGTGATCAGCTGGCCCTGTCTCAGGTATTTTGTTGAAGTAATGGAGAGCTACTCAATACAAATCCAAGTGATTTTTAGTTTAGTTTGTAGATGTGTGTTTCTAGCTCTAAACTTTGTGGGTACCATGATTGTATTTTTCCAAATCAATAAGAAATAGTCTGGTTTTTAATACACCCCCATACAACTCATGTAATTAATGTATTTCATCTTTATTGTGAAAAGCCAAATCACACAAAAATGGAAACAGCTCTCCCAGAAAATTTGTGGTAGTACTTATTTGGTTTTTAAAAACTTTATTAAGAATTGATTTTTGCCTTCTACATGTGTGGGTATGCATGCATAAATGCCTGTATACCACACACATAGAGAAGTGCAAATATAATCAGTATGACAGTGAAGTGAAACAGCTGTACTCATTTCTGTTTTGCTTCATTTTAAAAACTAGGGTTGCAACTCACTAAATTGAATTTTAGAAGTGATATAGGACATGTTGTTACAGTATACAGAACAAAAAGTGCATTGTAAAAGAAACTTTGGGAACTGGGTTGAACATTAATTTTCCTATTGATTATAGTTGCCATCTTTCATTTTTTTCTCTGCTTGTAATATTTACCAGGGTCTCTGCTCTGCCCTATACAAATGCCCAAGGCTGCTGACGGAAGGGAGTATTAATAAGAGTGTTAACTGCACCCACTGAGTCACTTACAAAGATAGCACAATAATATTAATGAATGACTACCACATGCAGAATGCATGTTTTCTTCTAAGTGCTCTATAGTCTCCTTATTCCTTGGCACAGTTTGCTCTGAAATTGATGTTCCTTTGCCCTTGGCTGAATACAGTGAAGCAGCCTTGAATCTCAACTTTCCCAATGCTGTGACCCATTAATACAATTCCACATTTTGTGGTGACACCTAACCATAAAATTATTTTCTTTGCTACTTCCTAACTGTAATTTTGGTACTGTTATGAATTGTAATGTCAATATCTGTGTTTTCTGATGGTCTTAGGTGACTCCTGTTAAGGGATCCTTCATGTCCCCCACTGTCATCCCCACCCCATCCCCTGGCTGAGAACTGGTGCTTTAGTCAGTGGAAGGAACCACATTGTCACTGAATTTGTCATCTGCGGGCCTCATTTGAAGCTGTCATCTGGTGTGTAGTATCTTAGTTGAAAAGTCTTGGGGCTAGTCTACAGGGCTGTGTTGTCACCCTGCCATTGTCACCATGACACATCATTAAAACTTTTATTTGGTTTGCCTCCTTTGACCTTTATCAGTGATTTCTATCAATGGATTCAGTGATGACTAACTTTTAAGTAAAATAATTTACAGTTTTTTCAGAATTATTTTTCCATTTAAGGTGAGGGAACAACAGTATGTAGTGGTTTGTTCACGTTTATGTTGAGAGCAGTTGTTGGTTCTATATGGGTTTGTGGGATTTCTAATTCCTTATTTATTGATTGATTTAGAGACAGGGTCTCACTGTGTCTGTCCTGGTTGACCTGAAACTTTTTATGTAGACCAAATCTATCTTCTTGCTTCCTGAGTGCTAAGATTGATAGGCCCAATGCATTTTACCATAAAATTACCATAAAAAGCTTTTTTACCAAGAGCTTTTCCAGTAAGAATACTGTATTATATAGACAAGAGACCTATAACCTTACTTGTAAGCCATTTACTTGTAAAAGAACCTTAGTCTCTTAGATTATATGCGAGTTGGTAGAATTAGTTCTTGCAAATAATCATTTTAAAATGAAGATGTATTAGATAAGTGTATTAAAAAATAAGACTGATACTTTTGATATACATGATTCATTCTGTTCTTAACTTCAAAGTCTTTGTGGATAGTGGTTGGATATCATAATGTAACTTTCTATTTAGTTATGTCTGCTTTTAATATGACCTTCCACTTGAGTCATCAGAGCTTCATGGGTCACTTTATGGGTATCAGTTATTAGTAGGTTGGGGAGCACTTGAACTTGTAAGGAAAGTTGAAAGTACCATGACTGCCAGCCACATAATGATGTTTTCATTAAGGTAATACATAAGCTGCAAAAAGGCTTTATAGTAAGACTGATATGTAGTAGGGCATAGGATGCCTCTGGACTGGTAGACATCTAGTGATGAATATAAGTATCACTTGGCTAACTAGTTGAGTCTGATTTAGAAGTCTTAGTATTTGAACCAACTCTATCAAGGAAACCCTTTATTATGTAATATAATAATTACATTTGTATAGAAGGACTGGTGATCTTTGTATAACCCATAAAATATGTCTTGAATGTAATCCCAGTTACAATTTTGAGTAAATTATGCATCCTTGGAAAAATTTACATTTTTTTCACTGCAAAGAGATCAAACCTAACCAGCTTAGTTTACATGGTTTTTAGGATTCTGTATGGCAAAATATTTTGAGACTCGTAAAACCCACCCGGGTCTTCTCTCACGTTCCTTGTAGTGTGCTTACCTCCTCATTCACACCGAATGTCCTCTTTGCCTGTCACTCATCGTTCCTTAACTCCCATTACCAGCTGGGCATATTCCAGGACAAAAATGAAACAAGGAGACACTCAATACCCTTCTGAAAAACAAAGAGTGTGGATATCTTTGAAGCAAACCAGTGTAGGTACAAAGGGAATGCTGGAAGGCAGAGAAGACTTGGGATTATCTTTTGAGAGACTTAATATAGTGAGATGTTTTAAAGATCAAGAGGTAACAAGCTAGCTGGAGATTCTGGTCATCCTTGCATTTTGTCATTTTGTTTGATTCAAAGAGAAAATAGATAATTGCATGTGCCTCAGTCTGCTGAAGTCTGCTAAACATCAACTCTCAGGTGCGTCCCCACCTCAGTGTATGTGGTGGATTTTAGATCTTTTAAAAAAAATCCTAAAAACTGTTAGTTATTAATATGACTCTTAGCAGAGGTGGAATAGTGTGTGTGTGGGCCTTTCCAGCTGTGTGTTGGTAGGGAAATAACTAAGCATTTCTGTGACTGTTTCCTATATGCGGAATGTTATGTCTCACAACAGTGTGGAGCAGAGTTAGGAGTTCATACCCTGAACTGCTTCGAGTGGAGACTGGAGCAGAGTACATGCTTAGTAAGTTCTTACTATTCTTATACCCACATTAAATGGAGGGAGAATGACTCATTCAGGATTTTCAGAAACTATTTTGAACCAGGAAATAGCTTTTCAGAATGTGAATCTTTCTCCCCACCCCTCTGTACCTGACCTGTCCTCAGTGACCCTTGTTTATTTTGGTTTCTCATTCAGTAGCAAATGCCTTTGACACTGTTTGTAGTGTTAAAGATCATTGAGAGGCATGTTGTGTATAAAAGACTATGTCATTTCCAATAAGGAGCAGTTTCTGAAAAGCCCATTCTTCTGACCCCTCTGGATCCATAATGCATCGGTTTCATCAGAAGTTTGAAGTGCAGATTCTCATGTTCTTTCAGTATCCTAGCAAGCCTGGTGCCTGGTGTACAGACTTGGGATACAAGAAGTTTTAAACTGGTGAAGAGTGTCACAACAGTCTTCCCTACCTTGGAGGGTGGTGGTGTTTGCCTTTGATACCAGCGCTCAGGAGGCAGGTGGATCTCTTGAGTTCAAGGTCAACCTGGTTTACAGAATAATTTCCAGGATAGTCAGGGCTACACAGAGAAACCCTGTTTCGAAAAACCAGTTCTCTCCCCGCAAAACCACAGTCTCTCCCCTGAGCTTATTGCACTGTGACCATTGTCCAGGGCATTGTCATCTACCTGCCTGCAGTGCTTGAGGACCTGAGTGCTGTAACAACATAGTGAGGTGGGGGTGGCTACGGGATTGGCTTCGTCTGCCAACAGCTGCGTTATTTCACATACCTCATCAGCATTACTGCCCTTTCTCTACTGAAGTTAAATTTATTTGGAAGTAATCTCAATGGGTTGTAGTGTTAAGCTCTACATTATTTTATCTGAATGTGGCTTGACAAATTAGACACACTAAGAAAGGGAGGAAACACTGTGTACCAATAAGTTAGAAATGCTTGCTTCTTGTGGTGCTGGGGCTTCAAGTGTACAGGCCTGCTTTGCTAAGCCACACCCTCAGAAAACACATTTAAAGTTTTCCGTATTTGAGAACTGCATGGAATAATTTATGTGTTATATTGTCTTTTGTGAAATTATTGAGCTGTCATTGAGAATTTCTCTTTTAGATTCATTTTGTTCATCAACAGTAATTTAGGAGCTAAAATTACTGAGCATTATATGTGTTCTAAATGGCTTTCATATAATAAATACTACCTGCAGCATAGTGCAGTTCCTATGCCCTCATTCATGTGAGAGAGCAGAGGACAGAGCCTCCGTTAAGCAGACCCTGCTCTGGGATCCAGGCAGTCTTAACTGCACCCATCACCCACAGATACTCAGCAGACACACGTGAGCCACACAAGCACCTCAGCCTCCTGGAAGAGTGCAGAAGGAGCTTATACCCCCTTCTCCCAAGTCTAATTCATTCGAAATCTTAAACATTTCTGTGATTTTTTTTTTCTCAGAATTACAGTTGGCAGACTTGAGACAGTGAAACTTAGTTTTCCATTTTAGCTTATGCTGACTGTGTTTAATCAAATGGGATAAAATTTCTCGTGCTTCATTTGCCTCATAAACAGTAACATGTTATGTGAAAGGGAAAGTTGTTTCCAGGGTAACAGAAGAGGAACTGTTTGAAGTACCCAGTGGGATGTTTAGCTAAGGCCTAGGGTCTGACATTGAACATAGAAAGGCTGAATTTAGGAAAACCCGTGCCTTAGAAATGTGTCATCAGCCCGTGTAGTTCTAGACTCCTCTGTCCTTAGGAAGCCCGTAGCAAAGAAGGGACTTGGGCATACATATTAGAGCCAAAGCTAATGTCACACTTTAGCTGTTGAATATATTAAAATGCCTTTCTGTTCTGAAGGTGCTTTCCAGACACTTTTCTGTTTTTTTTTTTTTTTTTTTTTTTTTAGGAATCTCTGTGTTACTGTGCTCCACATTTTGATTTTACAGTTGTACAATCACATACTATTTACATATATGTTAAAATACATATATTTAATTTCTCTATTTCATGTTTGAATAATAGTGTTTATGTATACTGGCATTTCAAGTAGATATTATTTCTCTTAGATTATTTCAAATTAGAATTTCAGATTTGCTCAACTAATACATAGCTTTACATTTGTATTTAATGTATGTTAAGTAATAGCCATCCTGTGGAGCACAGGGTAGCTTCATAATTAGGGCCTGTATTACATGCAGTCACTAGGTTTTATTGCTCAGATTATGAGTTTAATTATAAATGTAAGCTTTGGTACTTTGGGGATTAGAGGTCATTCCACTCTTGGTGCTGTGTCACTGCTAAGAGCTTAAGGTCTAATATTTAAAACTCCCAGCTGATGAGTATCTCTGAGCTGGCATGGTGACATTAGATGGATGCTTTACTTTTTCTTTTGGTATTCTAATCAGACTTTAAAGATTTATGATTATCTATGAGCAGTCTGGATTATATATTGTAAATGAACAGCTCAACTGTCCAGCTGGCCAGCCTTCTATATGTCTGTCTGTCTATACACACTCCTCTTCCCCATTGTTTCTAACCTCATATTATAAAAACAGCTACAGGCTCATCTCATTCTGAAATGATTCACAATGATGTTAATCCTCAAAACAAATGGAAGTACTTAGGCCATGTTTATCCCTTGTAGCAGTAATCGCCTGAGAAAAGATCCACAATCAATGCAAATGGTTATTTTATTGGAGAATTATTTTGTGTGGGTCGTGTCACATAACTAAATAAGGGCTTCATTGAATTCTAGTCTTTTATTGTTTTCTTGACCTTACATTTGGGACATACGTAAAAAGTAATCTTTGATATTTTTGTTGCTTATGTGTTTGGGTGAAAGATTGGGCTTTAGTCATATACATCTAAGAAATGTGTTGTGCTGACTCCCTTTTATTGTATGCTTATGATCTTTGTTTGTCTTAAGACAACTATGGAAGAGAAGATAGATGACGACTGCGTATGTGTTCCAGTCGATAACATTTGGTGTTTGATATTACTAGACTACAATATTAACAGCATTTTAATGTGTCTAGAAATACTTGAGAATTTATGTTAAAAATGCTTTAAAATAAGTTTGAAGTTATATTAAAATATAGGGAATACCCTATAGAAATAATCATAAAAGCACTAAAGTAGAAAATTTGCTGTTTTGTGTCTCATAGATACAGGTATTTGATAAGTTTTGTGAAAGGAATGGTTTTTTTTCTTTCAGAAAGCACTTCTACTTTTATAGATGACCTTTCATTGAATCCCCACTCAGCCTTGTAAAATATATTTTCTCTATTTTATAGATAAAGAAACTAAGCCCAGTGTTATTAGTAAACAGTAAAGCTGTGACTCTAATTCCGACTGAAAGTCTAGGACAGACCCTCGTTGTCTGAGGCCCAAGTGATCTGCAGCCATCCACTTTTCCCTTGCTCTTCTGTATTCAAATTTCCCTCTCCCCCACCTCCTTCCCTCTCTGTCTCTCTCTGCTTTTTTGTATAACAGCCCCTCCCCCCATGTCTGGATGTCTAGGAACTCTCTTTGTAAGACTAGGCTGGCCTTGAACCCGAAGAGATCTGCCTGCCTCTGCCTTCTGGGATTAAAGGCATGTGCTACCACTGCCCAGATGTTTTTGTTTATTCTTCAGTATAATTTTCTTCTAGGGATAAAATTGATTTATACAGGTAAATAAAATTCAATGTGTGCACTTAAATTTGGCTAGCGAGTTTGCCCCAGGGATTCCCTCTCTGCCTCCTGTGTGCTATGATTACCAGCAACTGTCCTGCCTGCCAAGTTTTTACATGGTTCTGGGGATCCCAGCTCTAGTTTTCATGCTTGCACAGAGTCCCTCCAGCTCAGCAAGCTCCAGGAATTCCACATATGCAAAATACTGCTAGTGTCCTTGGAAATAAGCCCTCAGGAAATGAATTAATAATAGAGACACTAACCTTGTAAGTCAGGGGCTTTGGCAGCTTCTGTCCTGTGGTGAGTTGGTAACTGGAAAGTAATTTATACCTCTAATTAGGGGTTGAAGAACTTAACAGTATTTCATTTCTTGTGCCATCAAGCTTCTGGATATTAGAAGGTACAGCTTATAAAGTGCTGGAAACAGAACTGTTTGTCAGGAGAGGGAGGGAGGGGAGAGAGAGAGAGAGAGAGAGAGAGAGAGAGAGAGAGAGAGAGAGAGAGACAGACAGAGAGAGAGACAGAGAGAGAGACAGAGAGAGAGACAGAGAGACTGACTCTGTAAGTGTGTGTCTACAGACTTGTGTCTGCATCTGTTTCTTTTCTGTTTATCAGAGGGACCCGAAAGCCTCTAATCAGGTCTTTGCTGCCTGGGCCACTCTAGTGTGTGGTTGCAGTAGTGACCTTTGAGTTTGTTTATAAATAAGACCACAAGTATTGGCTTTGGGGAAGGAAACTGAAAAGCTCCAGGTAATAATAATAATAATAATAATAATAATAATAATAAACACGTGCTGATTATCTACATGGAGGAGGGGAGATGAGTAATATTATTTGAAAACAAAGTTTACTAATCTGTATTATTCATTTGTTTGAGACTAGTTGTATGCTTTTCAGTTTTAAAACATACTGGTATTTGAAGGCAGGTCAATATATTATTATTTACTTTTAGATTACAACTCTGCTTAAAGAATTCACTAATCATGACAGTGAACAGATCTCTTTAGTTCCAGTGATGATGACTGTTGTTATTTATCACGGTCATCACTGTCATCATCACCACTCTCAATAACCACCACCACCATGTGGGTCCTAGGACAAGACTGCTTGTTGGTGGTGGTGGCAGGCAAGAACTAAGTTTTTATTAGCATATGATGTTGGACAATGTTTTTTTCTTTTTTAAACTTTATTTATTTATTTATTTATTTGCCTTGGTGTTTGCCTGGAACTGGAACTACAGACAGTTGTTAGCTGCCATGTGGGTGCTGGGAATCGAACCCAGGTCCTCTGGAAGAGCAGACGGTGCTCTTAACCACTGAGCTATCTCTCCAGCCCTGGACAATGATTTTAACTGTTCTGGACATCAGTTTCTTCAACTGAAATAGTGGTAGTGGCCACTCACAGGACATTCTGGGGGTTGGGAGGGGTAATGCATGTTAGAACCTTATACATGCTTAAGGACAATAGGCACTCCTTATTACTGTGCTGCTTCCTCCCTTGTGTCTAGACAATTCAGTATTGGCCCTTTTAGTTTCCTGTGCCTAATTGATAGCCTTGTGCTCAGGGTTTTGGTAGTGTATTTTTGTAAGCCATTCTATGAAATAAACTTTGAAGCTATGTAGAAAAGTGGGCACAATTGACAACATATTTTGAAAGCTTCCCACTAGATTGGCTAGAGTTCTGAAAGCAGTCAATTCTATGTTCAGCTTTTATGATTGAGGCCAAGAAGAAAGGCTTTCACTGTTGTAATGTTTTTCAGGGTCCTTCCTTAGCTCAAGACCCACTGTTTTCACTGCTGCCTTTAAACAAACAGAAAAGGTTTTAGAGGTGGAGAGGATAAAAGGGTTTTAAAGTTCTTGCTTTAACAACAGTGGTTTTTAGTCTTGACACAGTGAAACCATCTGAAATGCTTTTTATGAAATAAAAATGTCCAGCAGTAGAAATGATATGGCACCCACTACCATCACCATCAACAGCAAGTTTGAATACACAGTAAATTGGAGATGAAGAATGCACCACTTTAGTTACCAATCTGGTTTTGGATTACAGTCTTTCTTATTTTGTACAGTCAAGTATCTTGAATGATTTTGTTATATTTGACTCTAGTTCCTAAGGCTGAAGCCTGATTTTATTATTTGATTCATAAAAATTGTTAGCTGTCTTCTTTTGATGAAATGTTATTGGTTGTTTGTGACTTCTTGGGTCTCAAGTAATTCTTAATGAAAGCCTACATCATTCTTTTTAGGTTTCCTGAAATACTTGCTATACAAGGAAAGTGCTTTGTGGTTCTGTGTTCAGAGGCAACATTGGTGAAAACAGTTTGGGCAGACCCAAAGAACATACAGCTAGGCATTTTACCACATTCTCCAATGCATTTTTGTAGTAGACTTCTGGGCTAATGTTTTGAATAAAGCATCTTAGAACCGAGACATTATTTGTAGGTTTCTCTAAGTATAGGCTCCTATGCTTTAGACAAAGAAAATTCTCACTGATTTTGTTGCGGATAATCAAGGATTGTCAGAGAAACTGATAGTATTCATGGTTGGGGGTTGCCCACTCCAAGACAGAGTTTAAGAGGCAGGGTAGACCGGTCAGAGACTGCAGATTATGGCATGCCTGTTCTGTCCTGGATCGAACTATTTTATCACCTGTCTGTTCTTCTATCCATTGGTCCAAGACAGGTTCTCATGTATCCAAGGCTAGCCTTGAACTGGATATGTCACTTTGGATGGCCTCTATAGGCTAGAATAGAGAGAGTGGCTATGGCTATTAATAGCCTAGATATCCTATGGAGTGCTCTGTGCATAGAGAGTGATTATTATCTCTTAATCTGAACTTGCTTTCTCTTTTTAAATGTTGTGGTCACTTTTCTATTATATTTCATGCCTATAGGTTTCTGAATTATCTGTGTGTGCACACCTTTGGAGAGTGAATATTTTCTTTAGCTTGCTAATGGGATGGCAGTGGGGAGATAGATGTTATGAGATGGTGATAGGGAGAAGCATCTACTGCTAAGAAGAAAAGAGAGGGCAGTGTGCCACTGCAGTGCCTCCTTCAGTAAGAACCCATCAGGAGATGGGTTTAACTTTCCTGGCCTTACAGACTGGTGGAACCTGAGCTGGTGAGACGTCCCACACTGTAATAGCTGGATCAGTTTATTCTTCTCTTTAAGGCCTGGCATTTTTTGGGAGAGTCATTATACTAATGACCTTCATGCTATTATACAACCACTTATCAATTTTTTGTTATTTATGGTTATGATTCCATGGAACTCTCTCTGGGGCAGGATGGCTTTTGTAGGCCAAAGGATTCCATTGGAAAATAGTGACAGATCTATTGATTGCTAGATAGTTGGGAATTCTATGATGACCTTAAATCTTAATAATTTACATTTATTTATAAAGGTTTAATATTTCCCTCCAATTTTAAGCAACTTTAGAAGTATTCAGATGTTTGGGTGATTTGGATTTGGGGAGTAGCTAACAGCTGTTGCTTATACTTCATAATGTCATAATGTACTGCCTGTGCGGTCAGTCCAGGGCCAGTCCATACAGAGAGAGCCCTTGCTTGGACCATTCCCCCTACCTCTACCACCACCAAGAGGATGAGAGGAGGAGAGACTCTGTTCCTGTTTCCCAGGCTGTTGTGTGGGTTCATGTTATCCCGACTCCCCCTCTTCTTGTAGTTAGAAGCATTCCTGGCTCTTCAACTGATTTTATAGCCCATTCTTCAGTTGTGATGGAATTTTTTTTCAGGTTGTTACTATATAAATTGTTGAAAGGACACCCCCGAATCCTGTGGTTTGTCCTGACTTAAGTTCTTTAGTGAAGGGAGGCCTCTTAGAAGAATTTAATGTGTGGTAAAGGATAAAGAATAGCAAGTGAAGCCTTGGCTCCGCCTGGGAAGCTCTGGAGGCCGTCAAAGGAGTTGCTCATTGTGCTGCTTCATGAATGGGCTGTGCTGGGAGTGCAGTGATTCACTGCTTTCCTCTGCCGCTGCCTGTGCATGGGCCCTCTTTTCTGGAACATAGTCTTTGGCCTTTCCGTGTCTCTGAATGACGGGTGCATGGTATAGAAGAGTCCAGGCTCTGGAGCCACACAGCCTGGGTTTGAATCTTGTCTCCATTGTTGATTAGGTGTATGATTTTGGACAAGATACTGAATCTCTCTGACTTGATTTGCTCGTCTGTTAAAATGAAAATAGCACCTATTCTTGTGCTCTCTATTGTTGTAGAGTAAATGAGAATCACTGTGCCCAAGTGCTTAGCCTAGAACACAAAGAATGTACCCAGTACATCAAATAAATATAAGTTCTTATTGTCACATCTAGTAGGTAAATAGCCTGCTACAGGTCTATGTGATGGGAATAAAGAATGGGCTCCAACTGCTTACCACTAACAAGCTTCTAAATGCCAACTACCAGAATGTTTTGAATTGTTAAGTATGCAAATCTGTTGAATGACCACAGACATTGTTTTTGCTTGAATGATGGTTTGCTCTTTAAAAAGCTATCACTTATGCCTCAGACTTCAGATGTTCTTGTAGACATTCTCCATGTTGATAGTCCAGTTTGGGGTCCTTGCTAAATCTATGCTATCAAAGTTGGATTAATTAAAAATCCCCTGAAAACTTTAACCTTTAACTGATGTTACATTAATAAGCCTTTTCTCTGCTTCTCTTCACCTCCAAGGTGTCAGGTAAACTGGCTGTGAAGTCCTTTAGTTGCACAAAGGCCATGTGGGTGTGGCCAGAGACCCAAACACTGCTCCCAGCTTCATAACTCATCCTGGTATCTCAGAAATCATCTCTATTTTTAAAAAATAGAATGCTACCTTCTTCCCTCTAGATGTATTCTTGGTTAATGAATTATTCACTCGGATGATAGCAGGAGAACCTACCCTGATTGTGTCAGTTACTTGCCTATTATTTCAACAAACACCATGAGCAAGGCAACTGAAGGAAGAAAGCATTTATAGGGGCTTACAGTTCCAGAGGGTGAGTCAGTACCATCATGACAAGGAGCATGGAGGCCGGCAGGCAGGGTGGCAGGGAGAGTACTGGAGCAGTGAGTTGTTATCCTTATCTGCAAGTAGGAGGCAGAGACAAAGGAAGAGCTAGCTATCTGGGAATAGTTTGACTTTTGAAACCTCAAGGCTCACCTCTAGTGACACACCTCCTCCAACAAGGCCCCACCTCCGGATTCTTCCAGATAGTTTCACCAACATGTAACTAGACACGCCTCTGTGCACCATTCTCTTTATACCACCACACTGGTCATAATTCTCGTCGCTATTCAAGGGAAAGCTACAGTGTAGGGTAGGAGTGAGTAGAGTAGAAATAGAAAAGGAGGTGGAGCAGCCAACTCTAGATTATATTCCTTTCTAGCTGGAGAATTTTAATTCTACATTTCTATTTTATTTTTAGAAATAACACTGAGTCAAATGTCTGGGCTGTGTGTGTGTGTGTGTGTGTGTGTGTGTGTGTGTGTGTGTGTATGTGTGTGTGGGTTCGAAATCAAGCTGATAGAGTTGACAAACACTCTGCCAATTGAGGTACATCCTCAGAACAATTTGTTTTAGAATGGGATAAAATTTATATTATGAAGGTTTTCATTTTGTTTTGAGACAGTATCCCTACAAACCCTGGCTGTCCTAGAACTTATGTGGTCCAGGCTGACCTTGAACTCACAGATCCACTCGCCTCTACTTCCTAAGTGCAGGATTGTGGGTCAGTCTCACCTCTTGTGATTTTATGTAGTGTTGGGGATCCAAGCAAGGATTCAGTGTATGCTAGACAAGTGCTCTACCAACTAAGCTTTATTCCCCAGCCCTAATCTGCTGCTCATTTGAAAAGAGAACAGATATCTATTTATTAATCTTGTGTGTGTACATGCATGCCATAGCACACATGTAGAGGTCTGGAGACAGTTTGTAGACTAGACAGTCTCCTTCCACCATATGGGTTCCAGGGATTAAATTCTTTTCTTTTCTTTTCTTTTTTTTTTTTTTCAAAACTTCATTTATTTATTATTTATTTGCCTTGGTGTTTGCCCGGAACTGGAACTACAGACAGCCGTGAGCTGCCACGTGGGTGCTGGGAATCGAACCTGGGTCCTCCGGAAGAGCAGACGGTGCTCCCAACCGCTGAGCCATCTCTCCAGCCCCTCTTTTTTTTTTTTTTTTTTTTTTTTTTTTAAATGAAACTTTATTCATTCATTCATTTGCCTGGAATTGGGAACTGGTACTACAGACAGTTGTGAGCTGCCATATGGGTGCTGGGAATTGAACCCTGGTCCTCAGAAAGAACAGTCAGTGTTCTTCAGCCCCTCAGAGATTAAATTCCTCTGCACCATTTTTTTCTAAGATTGTCAAGTTTGTGGAAAATGCCTTTCCCTGACTAGCCGTCTGTGCTGGCCCTCTGAGGACATTTTAATAAAGAAGAACATGGGTCAAAGATGTAGAGTCAAATGAAATTTGTTCTTATATTACCACTTCTGATGTGCTCTTTTTGTGTGTCTGCTTGGGGGTGTGCATGTGTGCATGTGGAGTCAGAGGTCAACTTTGGTGTATTTCTCAGAAGTTGTTCACTTTGTTTTTTTCAAACAGAGTCTCTCATAGAGACTTGGAACTTACCAGCGTGGCTAGACTCGCTGACTAGCAAGCCCCAGGGACGCTCCTGCTCTCTGCCTCCTCAGTGCTAGCGTTACAGATGCATACACTACCATGGCTGGCTTTCCTGGGTCCTCATGTTTGTGTGTAAGCACTTTACCAGCTGAGCCATTTTCCTGCATTGGTGTACTTGTTGGCATGGTTTCATTTTGTTGGTTTTCCAAGTTTTCTTACAGAAAGCAACTTCATGGAGCCCAAACCTAAATAAAACAAAAACAGATCAGACTGAAAACAAAACCCACATGTAGCTATGGCTTTAAACACCAAGGATGTTAGCATGAAATAGACTGACATTTCTGCTTTGCTGTCTTTTGTTGAGTGAATTTTAACTAACTGAAAACCTGTGGCTTCACTTTATAAGGGAAAGTTTGACCTTTCTCGGTGATTTTAGATACTAAGGATATTGGCATTAGGGTAATTTGGGCTAAACTTTGTTTTAACTTGCAGGTGGCTCTTGGGATTTATTCAGTTGCAGAACAGCAAACACAGTCACTTCTGTGGGGCTTTCAGATGTGGGGTCTCTGACGTGGTGCTTACAGTGTCTCCTGCCTATGTGTATGTTAACAAGAACACTGTTGTCTTGTTCTTTTGAGTTCGCTTTGAAGTAACTTTCACAGAGAATTCCTGTTGCCTGGAATTGATGACAGACTCACACCATTTCCTCTTTTTTTCTTAGACGTTCCAACCTCAGAGCAGCCTGAACTGTTCCTAAAGAAACTTCAGCAGTGCTGTGTCATTTTTGACTTCATGGACACGCTATCTGATCTTAAAATGAAAGAATACAAGCGCTCCACTCTTAATGAACTGGTGGACTACATTACAATAAGCAGAGGCTGTCTGACAGAGCAGACTTATCCTGAAGTAGTTAGAATGGTGAGTTTCTTTTCGCCGCTGACACTTTTAAGCATCTTCCATAGCCACTCATGGGTGTATTGATTGCAGTCAGGTCACTGAGGTCTCTTCCACAAGCAAAGCTGACCTCTTGAGAGCTGAATGAAAGCAGTCAGCACAGCACTAGGGTTTGAAGAGCATGATCTCATGATGAGGAAACCCAGACCATCCCACCGACTGCAGCGTGGAAGGAGTGGCCTGAGAGCGGGAAGCTGAGGGCCAGGGGCCATGGATCTCTGCAAAGACACAGGAGACTCAACTAATTTTAGATTTGTTTGAAAATATCCAAGCCTGTTGAGTATCTTAGCTTCTGCCACCGCTCCATTGTGGCATATTAGAAATGGCATTATACTTAATAAAGTTATGATTTAGAGAATCTAGTTAAGGCCTCTCTTGGCTTTATAATGAATCCCCCTCTCTGTAATTTCCTTGAAGTCAGGGGTGATGCCTTTCATGATGTTAGAACAATGGCACTATGTGTGATCCTTAGGAATTATAGGAAAAAACAGTTTTTGTTTTGCAATTATGCATTTTGGAAATGCAAGCAATTATGTTCTTACTATGTTATTTATTACATTAGCTTTTAAAAAATTGAGCCAAAATCTAACTGTTAGGTTTCTGTGGTGTGGTTGTCTTCCTTAGCATCTTAGAAGATATAGATTGAGAAGCTATTGTTTTGGGAGGTGGGTGGGAGGAATGGAGAAGGCTGGTAACTTAATTCATTCAGTGCAGCTACAGAGGTTCAAAAGGACTTGAGCATCCTTGGAAAGCCCCCTAGAAGAACAGGCTCATGGAATTGAGAGGGGCTTTCAAAGATCGGCTTGGGAAAGTGGCAACCATATGTAGATCTGAGGGGGAATGGAAAAAAATATATATACATGAGATGTTAAATACATATATGTATTGGATTTGTTATTAATTTACAGGAATATATTGTCAATAATGTTTTATAAGTTAATTGTTACTATTGTTGCTTTTTAGTAGTGCTTTTCAATAAAGAGCATATATGCTTCACAGGATATTTGACAATGTCCAGAGCCATTTTTGGTAGTCATAACTGTATGAAAATTATTATTACTTATCTGTTCATACGGTTCTGAGAGGTCTACCTAAAGAAACGACTGTGTTGTGTGCACATTGGCATTCTCAGAACTTCGTGTGTATACAGGCTAAGCAGTGTGCTTACTGCTCTGTAAGAAGGCTTGGAATCAAAGGTCATTTTGGTACCTCTCTTCCCATTTTGGCATCTCTAAGGTTCTTGTGTTCAGGAAGTCTAGTACTGATTATGTCCCTTTGTCATATCTCTCTGGGGCAGGGCGTCATGAAGATTAGCAATAATGTATGTAAATCTTTTAGACTAGTTCCTAACACATGACGGAAGATTTAGTAAATACCATTTGTTTTGTTTTTTTGAGACAGGGTTTCTCTGAAGTCCTGGCTATCCTGGACCTCGCTCTGTAGTCCTGGCTGTCTTCACAGAGATCTAACTGCGTCTGCCTCCCCAGTGCTGAGATAAAAGACTTGCACCCCCACTGCCTGGCTAGTAAATAGCATTGTTATGTTTTGCTGGTAGATGCTTGAATTTGCATGGTCTCAGTTTGTAGATTTTACATTCCCTATCAGCTAGATACATTCTGTTCCATTGCCTCAGTTTCTCTCAAATTCTGTAGTTGAAAGATGACCCCTCCCGGTGAGTAATCACAGTCTCACATCTCCTCTTTCTTGTTATTGGGAAGTGAACCCACTTCACCTGGATGACGAAGTGGTAGGGTTTTAATGCAATGCTAGCTGAGTTTAGAAAACCAGGATGAGTCAGGATGATGTGGTATGGTGTCAGCCTTAATGCTAAAAGCTGTTCCAATCTGTTGGGACCTGTACTTAGAGAGTTGGTTTTCTTTGGAGAGGTGAACACAGCAGAGAGAAGGTAAGGTGTGAATTTGAAGAGCCATTTTTACCATCCAGATAAAGTCTGGGCACCACCAAAGGCTACTAGAATGAAAGAAAAACATGTTATGTGTAAATACAGTCAACAACAGAATATACAGTTTCCCTTCAGGAGAAGAGAGTACTTATAGTGGGAAGAGCCCCAAGGAGAGCAAGTGGAAGCTATTGGCCATATTTCTCATCGTAACTAGTGATGAGTCTTTGAGTAACTCATTTTTCTTCCAAGCTTCAGTTTCTCCTATTGTTAATGAAGGGAGATGATGATATCTCAGATCTTTCCAGTCTGAAATGGATGACTTTTGATCAACACTGTCCGAGTCATTTAGAATGGCTTTCAAGATTTACTAACAAAGCAGTTGCTTACTTAGTCGTCGTCGTCTTCTTCTTCTTCTTCTTCTTCTTCTTTTTCTTCTTTTTTTTTTGCGGTGTCTTCTCTAATGGAGAAAGATATTAAGACCTTTAGGCCTTGCTGTATTTTACTCTACATTTTTCTCTAGGGCTAAGCTTTTGTTTTCATGGCATATACATATATTTTTTAAAACTACATTGTACTTACAATGTCTTTTTGGTTCTGTTACACATATCCTTTGAAATATTTCTTAGAATTTTTTGGTCTTCAAATAACCTGTTCAATTTTGTTTGTCTAAATTTGAAGTAAGTGTGTGTGTGTGTGTGTGTGTGTGTGTGTGTTGATTTTTTGAGACAGAGTTTCTCTATATAACAGCCCTAGATGTTTTGGAACTAGCACTGTAGACCTGGCTGGCTTCAAACTCAAAGAGATCTACCTGGCTCTGCCTCCTGAGTGCTAGGATTAAAGGCGTGCACCACCACTGCCCCATGAACTCAGTATATTTTATATTCTTTGTATTTGTAAATCTTTTCTCGAAATACTTCATTTGAGGGTACTCCAGATGTAAGATGTAGTCTTGTTGGCAAAACCATTGGCTTTATTAACTCTAGGTAGTATTTATTGAATGACTTAATGCCATACTTTTATGTTGAGTGTCAAATTCAGGACATTATATAATATAGACACACATTAAAATACTGAACTATATTCTCAGCCTTTGGTTTGCTTGAGACAGGACCTTGGGCTGTGTAGTGTGGGCTGGCCAAGAACTTACTTTGTACCCTAAGCCAGTCTTAATTTATGATTTTCTTGCATTAGCTTCTTTCCAAGTGCTGAGATTAGGTGCATGTGCCACCATATCCGGCTCAAACTCTTAATGTTTTGATGACTAAAAAGATGGTTATTTTCTGCCAAAAGTAGAAAGTGTAATGTGAACAAATTAAAAGATGTTATAAATACTATGTAAGGAATGAAGAGAAAAGATTGGTTAGAGATAGGTAGGTTGGTTGTGTTAGTCTATCCAGAGTGAGTAAAGTTTTAGTAGAGTATTAAAAAATTTTCCAGGTGGCTGAACTACCAAGGAATTCCCAAACCACTTGGTATACAGGGAGTGCAGTGCTGTGTTATTGTAGCAGTAACAGTTACTTGTGTGCACGTGCGAGTGAGCCCCTACAGTGGGAAGATGTCAGTCTTGACAGACGAAGATGTCAGTGTGTCAGTTTGTGGACGTCCTGCAGACAGTGGAGACCCATCAGAAGGCTTGGAGTAGAAGACTGGTGTGGTGGCATTGTGTTTTAGTAGAAGTGGAACAGAGAGTGTGGCAAGGCAGGTCCAATGGCAAGTGTTGTGCTAGAAGACAGGCAGGTAAGCTGATAGCAGGTGATAGAGCAGAGAAGGAAGGGGGGAAGTTAACTCGTGGGAGTCATCCAAAGCTGTAAGTGAAGCCCTTACAGTGTCTGTGGTACCTTGAGAAAGGAAGGAGATTAGATGCCGGTGGCATAAGCCCCTGTGGCCTTGAGTTGGCTTGGTCATTGCAGTGCTTCTGTGAAGGTACAGCAGTAGCAGACAGCAAATTGTGGTTGGAAGCTGAGGAGTTGAGTTTTGCTGTTGCTGTTGGAGTTCCTGTGAGAGCTTAATGTGGAAAGGTGGCTATAGAGCTGGTGGTTGTCAGCATGGAGGTGGGCAGGAGGCAGGTACGGAGACGAGGCTCCATGCTGTCTGTGCCGTGGTCCAGGTGGGAGCAAGTGGGTTGAGGCCATGGTGACAGACAGTGAGTCCTTCCTTCTACAGCAGTGAGACCTAGGGTATGCTGGCTTCATTTGAGTCAAATCTTATCATTTTTCTGTACAAAAACCACACAACTTTATCACATGGTCACTCCTGTTATTATTTTCATATTTTGTCTTTATGACTTGGCTTCAAGCCTGTGTTCCCCATGTGTCATTAAATCTCTGTGTACTGTAGATTGAGGTTTCATTGTTAATGTATTTCTAGTATAAAATATATTGAATAGTCTTCTTTCTATTGAGATCTTTCCTTGACTTTTCCAGATTGTTTCTTGGCCACTGCTAGTTTTTTTCCCCACTTTCAAATTATATCATCTCACTTGAGAATTTAAGTGCCCACTTAAAAAATATATTCTTTGGTTTAACTGGAGATCATAACCCTGATTAGCCTCTTACTAGATTAATATGGTTTTGTGGAGAATTAGGAGTTCTCAAGGGCCTCAGAGTCTGTCTACACATAATTTAGAACAATTTGTTTACTGTATATCCTGATTTCTTGTTATTAATGTAGCATTAGCTTATTAAATGCAGCACTGGGAATGGTGAGAAACAGCTTGTCGCTTGTCATGTCTTGAATATGATAGAGAATTCAGTTCTAGCCCGGCTCGAGTTTGCTTTGGAGTAACTAAAAGGAGCTATGAGAGGTGCTTGCTAACTGGAGTGATTGGGAAAGTTAGAGAGAGTGGGTGAGCTCAAAACAGAGGACCTCAGCAGCAGTTGAGTTTACAGATTCTTGGTACATAGGAGTGAGTTGAAGATTATAATAATGAAGTCATTAAAATACATTTTTAGAAAGAGTAGAAAGAATTGAGTAGGTGAGGCCAGAGGCAGGCTTTAGACTTTGCCGTTTGTCGGAGGAGCAGAAACTGGCAGGTATTCATGTTCTTCCCCCTGTCACCCTGTGCTTCTCTGGTTAATGTTCCTTTAGCCAACATTTATTGTCTTGAGGTACACACAGATTTATTTCATAGTGTTACTGAGCTCTCTGATATTGACTGCAATTTTATGTGTGTGTTCTGCATATTTCTATGTGGAAGGAAAGATTCTCAAATGGTTTAAATTTGGTTTTTCAGTATGTGCATTAACCATCTACACTAGATGCCTAGGTGAGAGCATGAAACTGCCTGGGCCTGGAGTTTGCTCTGTGAAGAGGTCTTTCTCTTTGCCCTCCAGCACTGGGGATTGAGCCCAGGACCAACTGTGTGCATTTTAAGCATGCACTTTTCCCACTGAAACTGCCCCTCCAGCCCTCATGGGATGGTCAATGTAGTAAATGTATGTATAACTATTCAGATTTTCTGTCTTAGTGTTTTTATTATCATGTATTAATTATACTGGGTTTCATCATAGCATTTTATTTTCACACATCTACCTATTTCAGCCATAATTGACTCCTCCCTTCCATTTATCTCCTTGTCCCCCTTCTGCTGACCCCCTTCCTGTTCCAGCTAGCCCCCTTCGTCTGCCTTGCTGTCCTTTTCCTTTGTGGGAACATGGGATCTGGTAAATTTGAGTAGAGTTGTTCCAGGAGACTAGCCAGGATGTCTGTTACATCTGCACAGGTTTCTGAGCATCTCCCCCTTTGGCTGTGCCCCTGGCAGAGCTATCTTCCTCCCCCATCACCTGTCAGCTGCATATGAATTCTCATGGTGGGTTGGGGGGCGGTCCATTGAGTCCCTTCTCCCACGGCAGCACACACAATCTTGTGCAGATCTTCTGTAGCTGTCACAGCACCGACAGTCATGCTGTGTCCCAAAGCTAGCATTCCACATAGTTCCTATCCACTTTGTATAGTTCTTCTGGTCTTTCTACCCCTTTTTTTGATGTTCCTTGAACCTCAGAAGAGGTGATTCTTGTGTCCTTTTTATAGCTGGATATATTCAACAGTCATTTATCCTCTTAAAAAAATCAGAACTAGAAAGACTGGCTCAGTGGTTAAGAACACTGACTGCTTACACATGGTGTAGGAGAGCACATGATGGTTTACGACCATCTATAACTCCAGTCCTAGGGGATCTGATGCCCTCTTCTGACCTTTGAGGGCTCTGCATGTACATGGTGCACAGAAAACACTCATACATAAAAAGTGAATAATAAATCTTTTTTTTCCTTAAAGATTGGTTTGTGTCTGTTTAAGTCTGTATCTGTGTAGAGGCTTGTGTATATAAGTGAATGTGTCTGAGGAGCCTGGAAGAGGGTGTTGGATCCTTTGGAGCTGAAGGTGTAGGTGAGTGTGAGTTGTCTGACAAGGTTGCTGAGAATCAGCCTCGACTTTTCTTCTGTAAGAGTACTTTGAAATCCTAACTGCCGAGCCATCCCTCTAGCCCTAGTTACTTACTCTTTTTTTCTTATGCCCTTTTCTTTTTTTAGATTTTATATGTGTTAGTGTTTTGTTCCATATATGTGTTCGTGTATCATATTTGTGCCTGATGCCTGCAGAAGTCTGCAAAGGGTATTGGATCCCCTGGCACAGGAGTTATAATGGTTATGAATACAAATGCTGGGAACTAACTGAGCTCAACAAGTACTCTTAATCACCGAGTTATTTCTCCAGCCCCTAGTCATTTATTCTTATGCTTTACCAATTATAGTCTCTGTAGTCACTACTGATGACTGCAGAAGGAGGATTACATGACCAGAGCTTCTGGTAGCACTATTCTAAGGTCATAAACAGTTGTTTTGAAGACAGTTTGGCAGGTATATTACATCCAGTTTTCAAAACAGCATTAATGGCTTCCCGCTAGCTCTGTGACCTCCCAAGCCATGGCCTTTGCTTGGGGTTTATGGGACCAGATGTAGATTCTGGGCCTACATCTGTAGAGCAGGCAGCAAATCCGTCAGAAAGTGGCTGGTTACTGTCATAACATTCTTACCACTGCTGCACTAGCAGGCTTCTCTGTGGCTGGACAGTGTTGTGCGCAGTCTAAGGCTGAGCAAGACCACTGTTGTCTGTTTTCCCCCAGTAGCCTGCTTAGCATCACCTCACCCTGGGAGGTGAGGAAGCTTCCAGGACAAATCTAGTTTGCTTTCTTTGTGGGCGACTGATAGCAATGGCGATTGCCCAGGTTATTTTGGGGGCGCTCCAGGAGGCTCCCTGGCCAACAGCTTTTAGGATGGTAGCTCACTCCTGGCACTGGATTGTCATTTAATAACTTGTTGCTTCTGGGAGCAACTTTATCTTAATGTCCGTTTGGGTAGGTTGTTAATAACAGTTACACAATTTAGAATTTCAGTCATATATTAAATTTTATATCTATTTGTGTGTACATTGCCTTTTATACTGTGCTTTCCCCCTTGGACCAACCTCCTTTCCTCCCTCCTTCTTCCCCCCTCCCTCCCTCCCTCCTTTTCTTTCTTCCTTGTTTTTGTGAGACAAGGTTTCTCTTTGTATCCCTGGCTGTCCTGGAACTTACTATGTAGACCAGGCTTGGGCTTGAACTCAGAGATTCACCTGCCTTTGCCTCCTTAGTGCTGGGATAAAAGGCATGCCCCACCATGACTGGCTCCTTGAATTTTTATAAATCTGGAGATCCATCCATCCATCCATCCATCCATCCATCCATCCATCCATCCATCCAGTATTTGTTTATTTTATGTGTATGGGTGTTTTGTCTGCATATGCACATACCAGAAGAAGACACTGGATCCTAGGGAACTAGAGTCATGGGCTATGGTGAGCCCCACCATGTTAGTGCCGAACTAAGGATTTCTGAAAGAGCAAATAGCCAGTGCTCTTAACCAGCCCTAAATCTAAAGATTTTTAAGTCCTTTCTTGTATTTTTGGTTGCTTTTGACAAGGCCAGCTAATATGTAGATTGTGGGGATCTGTGAAATTTTGAAAATTTCACGAATAGTTATAATGTCTTGATCATATTCATTCATGTCTTACTTCCTCTTCCAGCTTCCCCTAAGTCAGCTAAATAATTTCCTCGGACAGAATTGGGTATTCATGCCCTTTCTGTCTCAACAATTTATTGTCCTCAAGAATTCTTACGGAGTTTGAGAGGGAATTTAGCTGTGACTAATTTTCTTAAAACAAAACCAAAAACAAACTTTTTACTTAGGAAATAATTATTTACTTAATCTTCAGGCTGTAGTCTTTCTGGCCTAACTTGTTAATTTAAATTAATGTTGTTTGGGGGTTTTTAGTATGTACATATATATAAAATGTTCTTTGAGAGGTGCCTGTCAGTCACTGATGTCCAATAATATCACCTTACTGTACCGAGGGTTCTCTTCTGTTCCTGCCTTCCTTTGCAGAACTGGGAGCAGAGGTGTGTGGGGTAATTAGAGTACTGGTCCCTCCTACACCCAACCTGTTAATTTATCCTTTAGAATGGACACATACTTTACAGGTATAGCAATGCTTCTTGAAAATCCATCAGAAAGGTGCGAAGTTGCACATGTCTAAGAGGATCTTAATGGAAGAGTATCTTTAACAGTCCTGGCTCTTGGTGGTTGTACAGTGTAGTTATTTCTTTGCTGAGAGATGGAGAGAGATGGGAGATGAGAGGATTGATTCTCCAAGAAGAAAGCTGCTTGTGTCACACTGGTGGGTGATTATTTAGGAAAATGCAGAGAAAACAAGAGTCCTCAGATGGAATTCTCAGAGATTGTAAAGCTCGAGGCAAGAATTTGGCAGGGAAACAATGGGCAGGTCATTTCCAGGAGGTAGTTGGCTACTGACCAGTATTTAAAGCCAAACCTTATCTGTAACAAAACAAGATGAAATGTGCCACCTAGTGACTTCTGAGATTTCCCTGCCATGTGGAGAGAAGATAAGGGACTTTGAGAGTGAAAGTACAATTACATTGTTCACCAGATTTCCAGAAGCTACAGGGATGAGCAAACAGGATGCGTACTGGCACCGAGAACAGATCTGAGCACAGGGATAACACATACAAGAGAGATGCTCACGAGTGAAAATAGGACTGGCTATAATTATTATTTGATAAGCTAGAGAGCAAGTAGACTTTTAAATAAAAGGCTGAACAAGCCAGAGTGGAGAATATATTTCTGGACACTTGGAAATATAGGTAACAAAAGACTTTTTTTTTAAAGATTTATTTATTTATTATACAGTACACAGAAGAGGGTACCAGATGTCATCATAGATGGTTGTGAGCCACCATGTGGTTGCTGGGAATTGAACTCAGGACCTCTGGAAGAACGGTCAGCATTCTTAACCCTTCAGCCATCTCTCCAGCTCCACAAAAGATTTTATTAAGGAACAGTCATGGTGGCAAGAGTAAAGATTAAAGAATCCCAGCAGTTGGGAGGCAGAGACAGGCAGATTTCGGTGAGTTCCAGCCCAGCCTGGTCTGCAGAGTGAGTTCCAGGGCAGCCAGGGCAACACAGAGAAACCTTGTCTTGAAAAACCAAAAGCCAAACAAGCAACACTAGTGTTGAAATATTGTACATTGTTCTCTGTGCAGAAGTTGAGCCCTTTAGGTGGGCAGAACACTGTCCTAATACAGGCACTTCCTTTTGAGGGCCTTTGGTGTTTTCTTTCTTTCTTTCTTTCTTTCTTTAGTTTTTCTTTTTAAAAAGAAAAATTAAAGTTTTGTTAGATTAGATGATAGAGGGTGCTGAAAGTGGAACTTTTTGTGATATTCTTAGTAACAGTATAGGAAATAAGGACATTTGTAAAGTAGTGATGTTGAAGTGATGTGAGCCAGGAAGCTGATGCTTAATGCCCTAGAATCTTCTCTGGGTTTCCTTCAGAGGGGCTAATATCCACATCTTTCTGTCCCCGACTGATGAAGCCAGCATGAGCTCTATCCAGTTTGTTCTGGGCAGTTCTAGGGTAGGGAGTGGTGTGCGCTGATGATCCTAATTCAGGGCGTTCTTTGACCATCAGCAGGTCACAGAGACCAAGAAACAGGTGCACACACATGGCAATTTAGTAGTATTTCCCTTAACTCCCTTTCTCTCTCTCCTCCTTCTTTCCTACTTTTTTGATTGGTTTATTTTTATTTTATCGGTAGTATTTTGCCTGCATGTATGTCTGTGTACCACATGCATGCAGTGCCCACAGAGGCCATAAATCCTCTGGAATTGGAGTTACAGAGGTTATGAGCCACCATGTGGTTGCTGGGAGTTGAACTCAGGTCCTCTGGAAGAACAGCCAATGGCTCTTACCCATTGAGCTATCCCTCCATCCCAACATAGTGTTTTCAAGTGGGAGCAAGTACTCTTGGCTAGAAATGTACATCAGGAATAGGGTGAACTTTGTGCTTTTTTGTTGTTAATTCCAATTATTTTCTTGTAGCTGGCATTAGCTGATTTTGAATCCAAGTGTTCAAAGGAGTAGTTCAATATTTATGATTTCTGAAAAGTCTCATGTTAAAACCCAAGTATTGTTTTATCAGTTTGTAGGTTTTGGCTCTCAGAAACCACCAGTTCTGGTTGAGCAAACCTATCTCCTGGTTTTCCTGCGGGGGTGGGGGGGGTGGGGGGTGGGGTGGATTGGAAACAACTGGGGATGGGACTTGTCTGCAGACGCCAGTGGTACAAGGGTCTGTGCTGTGTTTAGACAGAGTGAGTACTGGCTGCTGGGTGTTTACACCTCTATATTTGGATTCTAAGATTTAATATCAACAATCTTCACTTTTGAATTCACTTCTACATTTTCAATTTTGGAGTGACTGCAATATAGTCATCTCTGTGAAGTTTAATTTCCCTGTGATGGTTTTGTGTGGGGACGAAAGACTAGATAATTAATTCAACATCCCTGTAACTAGTTCATCAGGTAAGAGATGTCCTATGTTTTGAACAGAGTTTGATCTTAAAATGGATTGTTGTAGAGGGCTTGTGGTAGTAGGAAGGTCGGGCTAGTCTATATCACAGAGAGCTGAGCAAGCCAGGAGGACAGATGTGGGCAGGGTCACAGGTGCTCTTGAATAGTGTGAGACACAGCAATATGTCTTTCCTCTATAGGGCAAGCAGGTTAGCACATGACGGTGGCTAGTTGAGTACTTGTCAGATTGGGTGCAGGGTGGGTGAAAGGAAATGGAGAAGAGGATGTATAAAAATTTTCTACTTTGTTTCCTCATGCTCATCACAGGAAATTATTTAAATTTGGATTTTTGTCACTTTTTCTTTTTTAATCAGTTTCATCTTGGTCTCTACGTTTCCCTTTAAAATCTCAAATTTAAACATGCTTAACATTTTAGACATTGAGAGTTTGGTGAATTTAATAATTGTGTGAAGCCAGGGACAACTCGAAAGAGCCAAAAGAATAGCATGCCATTGAAAGAGTGAGAAGGGAGGAGCACCCTCTGTGTAAGGGGGCCAGGGAGGCAGCTGGTTCTGAGCAGACCCTGTCGAGATGATGTCCGTGCTGGTCTGACTGGAAGTGGAGTAGCTTAGGTTATTTACGGGCCAAGGGGTGAAATGAAGCCTTCTCTACCTTGGATTCTGGTGCTGACATTTCCCCTTAAGATTTGTATATTTTCTTTTAGTGAAAGGGTGACTCAGATCCATTCATTTGAATGCTGTGTTTATCTCCAGACCCTTAATGTGCTTTGCTGTTCTGCTTTGTCCCGTGGAACAGAAGGCTGGTGTGGCGCTCTCTCTCATTTTGCTTTGACTAAGATTAGAGCCATTTGGTTTTGTTACTGTTTCATTGGATTTTTTTTCCCAATAAAAAGGGATTGATGTATTTGTATGAAGATATTAAATTATTGAATTAGCAGAAGTTATTTGAGGATAGAATATTTTAATAGGAGATTAGTTTCTGACTCTTTTGAATGTGTACATATGTTTATTTCCTTTACCATGGAAAATCTCACTAAACTTGTGAAAAGAAGACACGTGAGAGCATAGAAAGCAGAGAGGGACCACAGAATCAGCACTTGGAAGCAGATGAAGTTGCACTCCATTTCCGCCCTGTCTCTTTCTTCCCCTTCTAGTCTTATCTTTTCCTGTTGCGGGGACTTCTCTGTTTTCTAAGAGCATGGAACAGGTCAAGGGCAGTGGAACAGAAATAGTTGTGCCTTCGCTCAGTTTCTCCCTTTGGGTTTTTATAATGGAATGTTGACGTGTTTCTCAGAAAGTGTCTTTGTACTTAGATCCGATATGTGTTGTGAGGTCTTTGGCTTTCTGTTCTTGATCTCCCAGGACAGGCTCCTTTGTCTTTGTAATTGACAGGGCTCTTATTCTTCTGAAGCTCAGAATATAAAGGGGCTAAATTATTTGCACAAATAATCAATTACATGCTTAATCTAATTTCACTAATTCATCATAAAAAATCCCAACTAAACATTTCCAGGAGGAACAGCAGCAATGAAAACAAAATTTTGTTTCTTCTTACATTTTGCATAAACATGTATAACATATATGCCCAATATAGTCAGAAATAACTTCAAAATAATTTTTTGAAGATAGGACCTCACAATAGTCCATGCTTGTTCTATCACACCTGGAAAAAATGAAGCAATTAACAACACAAATACAAGAAAAATCATTTCTTTGTGAGCTAGGGCAATAGGACATGCCCAAAGTGTCTATCTCTTTCATACTGTCTTGAAAATTATGATAATATTAAAATTTTCTGATCAGGTAATTCTTTGAAGTTTCTTAAATTGTTACTTTCTTTTATCAGTTGCCTCTGGAGTTCAAAAAAAGTCATTATAAGATGTTCTTATAACAGAATTGTGCTGTGTTCTAGAACACCTATAACCCAAATTTGGTATGATGTTGAATGTGCCACAAGACTGTGATCTTTAGAGGTCTTCTTTTTAGTTCATGTACAAACTTGTAGATGTAAAATATGTCAGTTTTTATGAATGCATAGCTCCTTGTCACTCACATAAGCCATGCAGTGTCTTCAGCTGGTGAAGGTTTTCTCAGTGGTATAGAACTCTGTTCACAAATGAAATTTATGCTGAAAGTTGGGAGGTGAGCACACTCCCATTCTCTGTGTTTCTGATTGTCTTCTGTGTTGATGAGGCTTGGGAAACAGGACATTAGTCTAGGTCATTTGATTTAGGAACCCCTATTTGGTGCAGGTTAACATGGTTGGAATAGTCACTTCTTGAAATTCTTGTCTTGAAAATTAAAAGTATGTTGGTAATATTTAACATTTAATCTTGTAACATATAACTGTTTTTGATAATTCTGATAATTTTTTGATAATTCTTTGGTAATTCATTTGTATCATAATATGCTTTAAAATTTTTGTTCTTATTTTTAAGATTTTTTTATAACAATTAAAAGAGCAGAATTCAAAAGAGATTTTATTATTTGGCCATTAATGATTCTTAAATTTGATGCCGCTATAAGTAACTTGACACGTTATATTTTTATATAGTTTGTATATTTATATATGTATGTTTATTATTTTAATGTTAGAAAAGATTAGAATTTTAGTCCTTAGTTAAATATCAACAATATTACAAGTTTTAGTATGTTTGAAAATAGTTTCATAGATTGATTCATTAAGTCTGACTTACAGACTTAAGTCATGTTTATGTTTTTTTTTTTTTTTCTTCTTCTGATATAATTGCTTTTTAAAATGACCTCTCTGGGAAATGCTGATGAACTATTATAAAATTTTTCCATTTTCTTTCAAGATACATTATTTCTATATTTATTTGGGTTTGTTGTTGAAAAAGGTTATGAGAATAATGTTTAGCTTCAGTATTGTATTTACTGGGTTCTCCTTGGATTGTGGCTAGTTGATTAAGTTATTTAGTCACATTTCAGTATATGATAGATTATTGGATGAACAAGGAAGTGGATAAGCTGGGGAAAAACTTCAGGGATATTGACACTGTTACTTACATGGGGTCTTACTGAGACTAATGCCAGATAAAAAAATACCACCTCTTAATCTCTGAAAATTTACTTTTTTTTTTTTTAGATATATTCTCAAGAATTCACTTTATGCGTCTCGTGGCATTAATTTTGCTTTTATAGATGATACACTTGAGTTTTGCATAGTTGTTTGAAATAATAGCCTTGCAGAGTAAAGGGGAAAGAATGTTCTTGAGCTGGTTCATCTGCTCTTCCTCAGATATCCAGAAAATACATTATAGAGCACAGAGGTGATGACTTAGGTTAGTTTGTTATCCTATGATACAGGGAGTTCTCCAGATCACATCACTTCCTAGCATACCAGAATCATAAATATTAATGGTGCTAAGAGTTGTGTAACTAAAAGAAATAAAAAAAAGTAGTCTCTTTTTTTTTTTTTTCTCCTTTTTAAAGATTAACTGTTACTATGCATTGCCCTTCCCTGCTGTTCTGTTATGTATGCTTAGGGAGTAGTTACTTCCTGCCAGCCACAATATTTTTTATAATGTGCAAGACACAATAACAAAATATCAACTAAAACCATGTTGTAAAATTAGAGGTTTCTATGGTGATAAAAAAAGATGGGGACACTGACGCTATTTGGACAGTAACTTGTATAACTAATAGTAATAGTTGTACTTTGCTGTTTAATGAAAAAATTGAAAAATATGCTAAGGCTATTAGTTCCTTTGCTAATCAGGTCATAGGTGGGAATTTTAAGTCTTCTCTTTCAGATTTGGCCAAGACTTTAAAATTTGCTTTGTTCACAGTGGTCAGCAGTAGCCTGAGAAGTACTGGTTCGGGAGAAGCAGCAGAGAGGCCCTCACAGCAGCTGAGGGCCCCACACAGCCCTCGCCTGCACATTTCCTCTTTTACCAGGGGCTCTTCTTAGCAATAGTGTAATTTTAGATTTGTCAGATTTAGCAACTACAAATAGAGATCATCTAGTTAAATTAGAGCGTCAATTTTTTTTTTTTTTTAAACAACACTGCTCCAGATATTGCACGCAATCGATTTTAAAATGTCTTGTTTATATGAGGTTTGGGTTTAGCTGACTGTGTCTCTGTTTGTCAGGCCTAGTATTTTCCCTTTACTAAGTACCAAGAATTGAGACACTCAAGGAGGGGTCCTTGAGGGGCTGCAAATGTGAGCAGAAGAGCAAACGGGTTTAAGGATGGCAGCATTAGAGTGGAGAGGCTTGCAGGTGCTTGATGCCAGGGATCTGGACCAGGAGTGGGCACTTCGGGCAGGTGCTAGTGTGTGTGTGAGTGCTTGGTGTGGCACTGGTAAGCCAAGAACCCAAGAAGCAGCTACATGATGGACAGGTGAGAGATAGGGAAATGAGGTAGTAACAAGAGAGAGAAAATGTAAAAGAGGCAGGGAGGTGAGAGGAAAGGGAGAGGAATAAGCCAGGCCCTCCTTGGTGTCCAGAGGTGGCCTAGGGGAGGGTGTCAGGGAGGGAGCCCTAAGAACTGAAGTGCTCTACACACTTACTTTGACCTTCCTCTTACTCCATGTAAAGGGAGGATGTGGCTGGGGCTTTCCAAGCCCCAGCTGAGTCCCTAAGCTTGGGTTTTGTCTCTTTCAGAGGGCTGTACAGGTTTTCACACTGCTCCCATGCATTCCTTAGCCTTGCGCTTCTGTCTTTGGAGATCAAGCCTTCAAGCCGTTCATTGGATTACAGTATTCAATGTTTATTATGTCTTTGGGATGAAAAGGAGCTAGACTTCTTTGGAGATTGTTTTATACTTTCCCTTCATACTAATGTCCATAAAATTAAAATTAAAGTAAAATAGCCGAGAAAGCCTAGTATACTTTGATTTGCTTATTTTACATGTGTTTTGCCTGCGTTTATATATATGCATCACATGCATACCTGATGTTTGCAGAAGCCAGAAGATGGTGTCAGACCCTCAGAGTTGGAGTTGTGGATAGTTACGAGCCATTATGTAGATGCCTTGAATCAAACCCAAGTCCTCTGCAAAGAACAAGTACTCTAAACCACTTAACATCTTTGTAGCTCCCTAACATAATTTGAAAGTTTTTGTTTGTTCATTTTTGATAATTCATTTCTGAATTAATAAAATAGAAGGCTTAGTAATACTTCTAGTGTCTGATATATTTTAATATAAAGTTGTTTTTTACTTTGTAAACACCTGCATGTATTATCATCTAGCCATGTAAGCTCATTATAGAACTGTGTGTGGTTGCTTGTGCACACACGTGCTGATTGTCAGTTGGACTGTAAGCTAGCAGTCACTGCTGGTGATCACGAGCGCTTTAATGGAAGCAAGCTTACAATCTAGAGTAGGGGGCTTTCACCTTTTTGGGGTGGGGGGCTATCCGGTGTCTTTTCCCCATATTGGGTCCCACATATAAATTGTAGATAAATCAAGTGATTCAAATGATTCCTCTGCTCCCACTCAGTAACAACTTGACTTTGTGTTCATTAGTGTAATGCTCAATACACACTTATACTTGTCCAGTCCTTGAGTCACTCACTGTGACTCAGGCTTTGCTTTCCAACTCTGAGTGACAGTCTCTGTTCTTAGAGTGACAGTGGTGTAGGGTCCATTAGCATGAGGCACGATGCACTGTGCTTTGTATAGTCATGCAACTAAATTTTTATTAGGAACTTTTTTCCCTTCTTTGTTTTTTTTTGTGTTTTCCTAAAGCCACAGTATTTAACATTTCACACTACTCCTGCAATTGATGTATGACTGGACAGAAAGTTTATCTTCAATTTTATACTTGGGAGAATGTTGCAAATGAAAGCTTTGTGTTGCAGGTTAGAGGCCATGGCATGTTGTTTGTACATGCTTTGTTGCAGGTTAGAGGCCATGGCATGTTGTTTGTACATACTCTGTTGCAAGTTAGAGGCCATGGCATGTTGTTTGTACATACTCTGTTGCAGGTTAGAGGCCATGGCATGTTGTTTGTACATGCTGTGTTCTAGGTTGCACCGAAACCTTGGCTATTCATTACCCCTCTTTCTCTTTGCTGGAGGGCTCCTTACTAAGACCTTTGGGCTCCTCTGGAGAAAGTCGGGAAGTGAACTAGTAAAGCCCTCATGAAATAATCGCCCACCTTGATGTTCTTTTGATGTAGTAGCAGAAAATGAAACTTTCATTAAACCAGAGCCTTTGAACACTGTATAGGCATAAGCGTTCTTCTCAATAATCTGCATTTATTTAAATTACCTGGAAAACTTAAAATGAAATTCAGTTAGAGTAAAACCCTCAATCCATAACTTTATAAATACATCTGACCCCCCCCATGCTTATTGAATCCCTTGCAGGTGTTAGGAATATGAGTGTATTGCAAGGTTTTTAGTTCTTATGAATGGGCCAAGACAGATCAGAAAACAATTGGTTGCTGCAGCAAGTGGTAGACCCGTAAGGGTGTTGACACTTCCCAGGCTGCATACAGGTTCCAGTGTCTACTCAGGTGTTCTATAGACTATCTGTTTCTTCTCCTTTCGTGACTTACTTCATTGAAGGAGTGAAAAAGACAGCCAGCACCACTGGGAACTAACTGATGAGTGGTAAAAGTTATGAAAGGGATATCCCAAAGGGCATATCAGGTATAAATAACTTAGTTTAGATGAAAATGTGATGTTGAAAAGTAGTAAGTACTCTTGCAGTGATTCAAATTGATAAAGGACCTTGTGAAGTGGAATGTGGCTGGCTGACTGAAGAGACATCTAGATGGCTAGGGATCTGAGAAGAAACTGGTTTCTAAGTCACTAGTTTCTTCTTAAATATACTATTCTGTAATTGCTAGAAGGGAAAATTACCTATATAAAAAATCTATAATATTTGCCCCCTGTCGTTTGAGCTAAAGTACAAAGTGTTGTCAGCCTACCTTCTAGAACACTGAGGAGATTTTGATACCCTAGCTTCTATTGTACCTCTGCTGGGACTGACTGTTACCTAGGAGCTGAGTTCCTGCGCTCCTGTTCCCAGGGGTTATTGGAGCTGTGATGGTATACCTTTCTTGGCTGCCATGTCTGCTCTAGGTACATCTTTCCCACCCTCTGAATAGCATCTGCTGCCACTATCGTCTTTCTCATTAGTTTCCTGTTTTAGTTCAGAGTGATGGTTGGGAGCCACCACTTGTGTGCTGGGAACTGAACCTGCATCTTCTGGAAGAGCATCAGTTCTCTTAACCACTTAACCCATCCTTTATTCTTTTCTTTCTGTCACTCCACATCCTGTTTTCTCTGCCACCGTCTAGTCTGAGCTACCTCTGTCCTTGTCATACTACTTAAACATTCTGAAGCTACTGAACTAATTTAAAAAAAACAGAAAAATCACATCGTGTAGCTTCCCTGTATATAGTCCATTAATGACTTCCTGTTGGACTTGCAGTAAAATTCAGTCACCTTTTCATAGCTTACCTACCTGAGTTGAATATTCATAACTGGGCAGTGGGAATATTAGAGCTTTAACTGGAATAGAATCTTTATGGAGAAGTGGGCTTCTCTCTTTTTTTGCTCACTATTATTTTTCCTAGTACTAACAAGTGCTTGAATGAATAAATACACACACCTTATGAGATTTCTAAAAGCTTTTCTACCTCCATTTCTAATCGGCACATCAGCCAGCTGTAGTTCTTTAATCCCAGCACCCTAGAGGCAAGAGGCAGGCAGGTGGATCTCTGAGTTTGAGGCCAGCCAGAGTTATATAGTGAAATCAACAGAAACAAAAGCAGCTCATTATAGCTCAGTATTTTCACCCTTGTAGATGGCCCTGCACGGCTTCAGCATGTTCTCACCTTTCCTTTCTTCCCTCTATATGGTGTCTCCATTGTTCTGTGTTTTAGCCTTCCGATCAGAGGCTGTGTTTGATTACAAGGTTAATCAGGTGAGGGTGGAGGAGGAGAGACAGCAGGGAACCATGAGAAATAAGCGTAGTAGGAGGTACATCAAGTCTTCTTCATCCTCATTCAGCAGCTTCCAGCTGTTCCATTTGAACAGTTAGTATTTAATTTGGATATTGCCCATGGCAAAGAAATGTTATGTTCATAGAGATGTAGACATAGATACAGTGTATCCATAGTAATTTGTAAACTCTGTGAGGCAAGATTAGGTGTGATTTTTAAAGGCCGTTAGGTTCTTAAATTTCTTTTCTGATTTCTTTTTTTTTGGGGGGGGGCTTATCTGCACAAATGCCAGAGATTTTATTATGAGTTAAACAATAAACATATACATTGTAAATTGTGAATGAGGCAGGAAAAAAGTGCTTGCAGTCTTAGTAGTTATTTGTGTATTAGTTAGTGTAAATTAGAAGCATTAGAAACACACTCGACTGACTGGTAAGTAAGCTAGCACCAGCTCTGATGGGACATGTTCACTCACAGGGGTGGGATGTCAGTGAGAGTACCAGGTATCTTCCCCCCCACCTGGGGGGGGGAGGGGGAGCATTCCAGCTTTGCCTCGAGGTGGTCCCAGCTTAGAGCCCATGGAAAGAGGTCCCCATTTTCAGTTCTCTGTCATTCCCATGTGCACTGTGTCCCCAGAACATCTGCCAAAGGCACTTGGAGCTGATTGCTGCTTGTTTATTTTTAGGTATCTTGCAATATATTCAGAACTCTCCCTCCTAGTGACAGCAATGAATTCGACCCAGAAGAAGATGAACCTACCCTTGAGGCATCGTGGCCCCACTTACAGGTACTTTGACTTCATTTATGTTATAAAAGAAAACTCCATCAAGTCTTCCCCTAATTAGCATGGAGATTCCTTGAAGGAAGACCAGATTAGAAGACATACTGGCAAACGGAGGAATGCTTTTTGTGTTTCTTTCTTTTTGAGTGTTTTGAGACAGGGTTTCTCTGTGTAGCCCTCGACATCCTGGAACTTGCTCTGTAGACCAGGCTGGCATTGAATTCAAGAGATCCCCCTGCCTCTGCCTCCCGAGTGCTGGGGCTTTTGTGTTGCTTATGCTTAATAATTAACATTCCAGAAGAAGGGAACAGTGGGTTAAGTACAGTACTTTTGCAAGACTCACCAGGTGCTGTGCTGTGTTGCAGGTCCAGCCCGCAGGTCTTATTCCTTTATCAGAACCTGTCTGTACCCCCTCTCAGTGGAATTTCAAACAAGAACAAAATTGTTTTCACATTAGTATTAGCTGCATGTGATTAGGTCACGGAGTACATACCACATTTTTAGCAATAGGTTCCCAGGAACCTTGTATGCCTTATTTTTACAATAACAGTGAGAGGGTTTCCTCAAAGGGCAAAGCCATTCTGTACTTTCCTTTCTAGTGGTGTAGGACAGAGAAACAGCAGAGAAAGCTGAGATGAAGGCCTGTTTTCTTCTGCGCTGATATTGCTGCCTGTGCCAGGCCTGGTCAGGACCACCAGAGCCTTTTACTGTAGGCTTGTGGCAGGCCTCCTGCTTTGTTTACTTATATATTAGTGGATATTCCTTATTTCTTCATGTCCTTTCTGGAGGCCAACATCCCACAAAAGAAGAAAACAGAGAAGCCTGACTCTGTTGACCCTTTAAAACTATTGAGTTCAAGTGTCTTCAGAGGCCAGCAATAAATAACAAGAAGTGGGCAGGCACATAAGAGAAAGAATGTAGCCACGTCCATCTTCATCCTGGTAGACACCATGTGTCTCATGCTTGTTCACTCACTGACATTGTGAGGGGTTAGTTGGAAAGGCCCAGAGAGAATCTGTCAGTGTATTGTCTTCCCCACTGTAGAGGCTTTCCTATAGATTTGCTGCTTGGCTTGTTCCTTCTCGATACCTATAGGTTGCTGGAGATACCTGTGGGCTATTTTTCCAGGGCTGTGTTTTCAGCATGTTCTCAGGTTTGTGGTGCTGTGTGGTCCTGTTAGAGGTGCCATGGTTGGACAAATTACATTAGTTTAAGCATTACTTGAGTTCTTAGGCTAGATGTTTTTTTCTCTAACTGCCCGGTGAATTATCTGTATCTTTATCTGTATCTGTATCTTTGTAAGCCTAGTATGTTTTTCATATATGTATCCTAGGTGATATAAAATTAGAAAAAGAGCATAACATAACCCCTGCCCAACTTTTTTTTTTTTTTTTTTTTGAAAGAATTCCTTAATGATTTCCTGCCTGCACATAATGAAGTTAGGGCATTTCCCCTCCTCACCCTCTTGTCCCCTCCTCTGTCACGAAAACTTTTCTCTTCAGCAGATCTGCATCCTACTTTCACTTTTTTGTCTTGTCTTGGTTTCTTTCTGTTTTTGTTTTAATTTCTGAAACAGGGTTTTATCTAGAGATCTGCCTGCCTCTGCCTCCTGAGTGTTGGGGCTGGGATTAAGGCATGTACCACCATGCCTGGATTGAGGTTTCTCCCCCCGCCTCGTTAACTCACTGAGTTGAATTAGGGTTGCTTGCATGAGCGTGGATCAGGGGTTATTTACTGGGGCCAGGGCTATCCTACTGTAGGAAATGTCTTGTCTTATTCTGTTTTTGTTTTTTTAAGACAAGGTTTCTCTGAGTAGCCCTGGCTGTCTTTGAATTCAGAGATCTACCTGCCTCTACCTCCGAGTGCTGGGATAAAGGTATGTGTCATGTCTTAAATGCTTGGTACCTGCCAACTTGATTGAAAATTAGTCTGAGAGAAAAAGTAATTAAAAAAAAAAGTTAATCTCTCTAAGAATGCCATACATTGTGTGGTATACATCCCAGTGAAGAGCCAGGGCATTCTTACCATTTTCGAAGCATTTTTAGCACTCTCTTAGACACAAACTTTCCTAAAATTCAATAAGGACTTACTCAGTGTTTTAAATTCTCTTCCTGAACTTTAAAAAAAAAAATATTATAACATCATTATAAAGAACTTACAAGTCAAAGTGTAGTTAATGATTGCATTACCGTGTGTACTGCATCCTGGCCTCACTGGCTCACTGTGGGACACTAACTACTGGCTCATAGGAAGCTCCAGCAACAGGGAAAGGACTGGTAACAGACCTTGCCCTTTTAGATATAAAGTCAGAAATGTTTACAAAATGGGCTGCCTTTCTGTGTGCTGACATCTTGTTTAAGCCTATAATCCTTCCAGTCCTTTCTTACCTCCAAGGGAAATATGACTGACTAAGGTTGAACTAAGTGAAAGAATCTTACTTTTAAAAAAATCACAGAAACAGCAGACATGGTGGCACGTGCCAAGACAGAGACTGGGCACTTCTGCTGGGCTCAAGGTCATCCTTGGGTATATAATATGTTCAGGGCCACATATGACTATGTGAGATCCTGTCTCTAAAGGTACCAAGGTGAGGTCAGAGAGAGTGCCTGCTTATCTTATTTTCTGATGCTTTGTGATATTCTGGTGCAGGCTCTAGACCTGTATCGAGGGTCATAGGTTTCCTTTGGGTAGCCTTACTACAGAATTAGTCACCTTTCCATTTCTCATGGGTGGCTTTGCCTGATGAGATCATTCAGGGATCGTTGAAGAAATCTGGCAAGATGGTCAAACCGATCTGGAATCCAGGTTTGCTTCCTGGAACTCACGGCAAAGGAAAGAAATGACTCTTGACTTCCATGTATAACTCTTTTACACACACACACACACACACACACACACACACACACACACACACACACACACACACACAGAGTAATCTAAAATTAAACCATGAAATCTCTTCCACTTCATATAGATTATTGATGTCATGATCATATGATCACTCAATTCAGTGTTTTATCTGACTTGCTGTCCTTGAAGTACCAAGGATGAGCCCAGAGTTGGACACATGCTGACTGGCACTGCTTGGTCTACATTCCCTGCCCTTGATTTGGGCTGGCCTCACTCACTGTGTAGCCCAGGCTGTCTCTGGCTGGCCATCCTCCTGCCTCTGTCTCCTGAGGGCTGGAGTTGTATGCCACTATACCTATCTAATAGTTAGCCTTTATATTGTTACAACAACTGATTCTTTTTCTGATCAAAACATAGTATTGTGTTTTATTTTTTCACTTTTGTGAATTCCATAATACACAGCATGCTTCCTCTTCTAGACCACATTTTTAGAAGAGAGCCAAGTTTGACTATTGGAGAAATAACAGAGTAAGAAAATGACTTGATTGGCTAGTTTGCAGTTGACTATTCTTACTGTTCCACTAACTGACTGTTTTTGCAGAACTCTGTTTTAAATTTGTGGCCCACATAGAATTACCAAAATAGACTGCAGAATATCAAGCTCACACAGTGTTTGATCAGTTATGTCAGAGGTTTACTTGTATGCATGTTGTTTAATTTTTTTTCTAGTACTTCTATTGGTGTCTTTAAGCTAGTTGCCATGGTTATTATTTGTGTGTTTTCTGAGATTAGATCTGCCTTCTCAGAAGAGTATAATTTTGCAGGACTGTTTATAGTTAAGGATGGCTTTCAGTGCCTTACAGTGAGACTTGATGCCAGGAATGTTAACTTTTTGTTCATGGACCTTTTTACGAGACCTCAAATAGTAATTTATTTTCCTGATTCTAGTTTTTTCATTTAGAAACTCAAGGAAGATTTTTGATTATGAGGTGCAGTTTGTGCTTATTTCTAAATGTGTCTGAAATATTTCCACCAAGTTACTTTAAGCTGCAACTGCTTTCAAGGGACCAGAGTAGAAAAAGCCAATTGTCAGCCACAGTGGAAAGGCCGACAGCCAAATGTGACTTGGGAGAAGGAGCTCTGTTTTGTGTGTGGATTCAGGACAAGGGTGGTTTGAAGAAGTCAGGAATTCTATATGCAGGTTCAAGAGTTGAGAAAAGAGAGTACTGAAAAGAGAACAGTTGTGTAGGGAGTGAAAAGTCAAGCCATATTGTGACTATACCCCTACCACATCACTGGAGAAGGACCCCTACCCCAGTTTAAAGAGCTTTTTAAGAGAAAACAACTCTCCCCCCCCCACATACCCATTCACCATGAGGGATCTCTATGTCACCCAGACCACATCCAGAACTCCTAGACCTGCTTTACTTCCTGCATAGCTGAGATTACAGGCACATAGCACTATACTACAGCAGCATTATACAGACATTAAATGCTAATGTGGGAAGAGGGCAGGGAGGCAGGGAGGCAGCTACAGCCTTAGAACTACCTGCTGGAAAGAGAGACTGAATCCTGGAACTTCCTTCACTCACGTACATGTGGTGATGTATTGTCCGGAATATCAGAGGACAGAGCTCTCTCCCCAGCCTTTTGTTTGTTTGTTTGTTCATTTTTTTTTCCAGACATGTTTTCTGTGTAACATCCTGGCTGTCTTGGAACTTGCTTTGTAGACCAAGCTGGCCTTGAACCCACAGAGTTCCTCCTGCCTCTTCCTCCCAAGTGCTAGCATGTACCACTGCTGTGATATTCCAGGCTGATTTTATTAAAATGCAATATATCACCACATGTTCACACACTGAACACAGTAAAAATGCTAATAGTAATACTAGATTGAAGTCTTAGAGTTTGAAGCTATCAGACTTCTGTAAGAATATTTGAGTTAGTGATATCTCTGGACACTTCAAAGTCCTCAGTTAATTTTCAGTGGCCTACAAGGCTAACAACTTTTTAATAAAAATTTTTAATTACATTGATTTATTTGTTTAAACAAATGTGTATACATACGTGTGAGTGTGTGTACAGGGGAGGGCATCAGAGGCCAACTTTTGGGAGTTGCTTCTCTCTCTCCTTTCACCATCTGGGTTCTGGGACTTGAACTCAGCTCATTAGGTTTAGCACCAAGCCCTTTTACTCACTAAGCTGTTTCATTGGCCCCTATTTTTTTTTTTTTATCATAGTTCTATGGTATTTGCCCTTGTCCCTGTGTTTATTAGTCATTGTACTGTTTAGCTTTGGCTATCTTGGAACTCGCTATGGCCCAGAATTCACAGAGCTCTATTTGCATCTACCTATTGAGTGCTGGGACTAAAGGTTATAACCACCACACTGAGCTAACAGTGTGTTTAAAAGAAAGACAGTGTCAGACTGGTCAAGTACTCAATTTTATTCCTCTGTCTGCACTTGAAATTTAAAGATGCCCACTGCACTTAAGAGTGTTTGCAGAACATCAAAAGTGACTAATTTTATTAAATTGTGACTCTTGAGCATACACTTAAATATTCTGCATGGTGGCATGAGAAGTATGCATAAATCACATTACTGCATGCTGTAGTACAGTAGTGATCCTGTGGAAGGATGCTGTGTGATTGCTTTTACAACAGGCTAGACTAGCTGCCTTTTCATGAGACGTCACTGTACTTGACAAAACAACAAACTGGTATTAAGATTTAGGCGCATGACGTATATAACTTCTCTAAAACAAGGAAGCTCAGTTTATAATAATTCTCACTACTGATAGAATCTGAATGCTAGAAACATAACTTAGAATTGGAATTTTAGAAAGCTAGTATGTGTTATATAGCATATATTCATCTTATAATAGGCATCTGTTATATACCAAGCTTTTCAGCCTCCCAAAATTTAAGGATTGTTCTTGGGAGAAAATAAAAAGGTATTTCTTTTTTTTCTCTAGTCAGAGCTTTCTAAGTAGACAGACAGCTTGGGCTTAAACTCACAGTGCTCTGATTGCAGCCTCTCAGTGCTGGGACTTGAGGCTGTGTCAGCGCACCTATGTTCTTTTCATTCTAATAAAGTTGAAAATAACAGTGGTTTAAAAAATGCGTATGTTTACATTAATATGTAGTACATTTTACTCTAAAATGAAATGAAGCATATTTAAAATTTTCTCAGCTTTTTCTAATAAATACATATAAAACATATCTAAATATTCACACATATGCATTCTTATAAAGCTTTTGGGTGTGCTTATTAATTTTAAGTGTGGAAGAAAACCACAAATGTTGCTTTAGGCAGGTGATGGTGATTATGTTTGCCACAGTCTAGAAGCTTTACATGTAACATTACATTTAAATTATCATCTCCACTGCAACATGGAAAGAATTAGATTTGCTTTGGCTTATACAGTCAGTAAGGGCACAGCTGGGCTTCCAGCCCAGGGGTTCTCTCTTAAGAGTTTTGGTTCAGTAATGCTGCTGGCTAGTCTGATGTGGCCCCTAACATAGCTAACATAGAGAATAAACATTGATCCTGTGCTGTTTATCCGAAGTTATTTGAGGTTGACCTTGCCCATCTGTTTCCAAATGAGGATATTAAATTACATAAACATTACTTAGAAGAATATGAGATGGCATATACTTTCTTAAAGAAAATCTGGCAGTGATTATGAACAGTTTAGGATGCTTTTGATCTGACATGTCTGCTTTTAAAAATGTTTACTCATGAAGTAATTGAAGAAGTGTATATTCTGTATGATATGAATTGTGGAGTTGCTTTACTAGAGAAACACTATAGAAACTACTTAAATATCTGAGCATAGGAGATTGCTTAATTATGAACAGTGGAGTTCGTTATAAGTTGCTAGTAATGACTTACTAAAATGATAGTTTGGATACTGTTGACACAAATTATTCATAATGTACTGTTAAATGATAAAAGTAACCTTTAACAAGATAGGCAAAGACTTATATATAGTATGGTTACATGTTTCAAAGGGAGGAATGTATGTAAAATGTTAACAATAGGCCAGCAAGATCGTTCAGCAGCTCAAGGTATATTTAGCATCAGGTTGACCAGGAGTTCGCTTCCAGGACCACATGGTGGAAGGAGAGAACTACCTTTGAACTACCAGCCTACCTACCTGCATGGAGAGCTGGGGTGGGGTGGAATGGGAGACAAACTCCTAGCAGTGGGCTTCTCTGTAAATGCTGAGAATATGGATTTTTATTTACTTTGGCTATATTTCTTGCTTTTAATTTTAAAAGTTAAAAACTATAGCACTAAGCCGGCCATGGTGGTAAATGTCTATCCCAACACTCAGGAGTCATTACACAGAGGAATCCTATCTTGACAAACTAAAACAAGGAAAACATAAATTAACACTGTGAGGCACAAGAAAGACCAGTGTAGCTCATGGATTGATAGTTAAACCTAATGTTCCAAGCCCTGTCAGATTTAGTGTGATGTGTTTTTTGTGGACTTCAATATTCTTGATGAATTCTGATTTGAAATTAACTACAATCTTTTTGTTGCAGCTTGTATATGAATTTTTCATACGATTTTTGGAAAGCCAAGAATTCCAACCCAGCATTGCCAAAAAATACATAGATCAGAAGTTTGTATTACAGGTAAGCATTTTCTTGGATGTTGTTAAAATCATTTCTTGAATATTGTTAAAATCAGCAACAATCTTGCTGGTGACTGTTGCCTCTTAATTAAATATCTTTACACGAAGTGGTTTTTCTTATTGCCCATTAAAAGTAACAATGCTTTTAAAAAATTATTTGTGGTAGAATTTAATTCCATACTAAACACAAGGAGTGCCCATTCCTAAATCTTTCTAAGCTTTCTTAAAGTTTAATTATAAAAGAATTTTATTTATATGATTAATTTGTACAATTTTTTTTTAATTTATTTTTTTAAAACATTTATGCTGGGTGGTGAAAGTGCAAGCCTTAAATCCTGAGCACTCTGGAAGCAGAGGCAGGAGGATCTCTGTGAGTTCAAGGTCACCCTGGTCTACAGAGAGAGTTTCAGGACAGCCAGGACTGTACACAGAGAAATACTATCTCAAAAACAAAACAAACAAATTGTATTGATTTATGTTGTGTGTGTATTTCTATGGTTATGTGCACCATAGCTCTATTATAGAGCTCAAAGGCAGGCCTTCTGGAGTCATTGCTCCCTGTGCCTGTGGATTTGTGAATTCAGCTCAGTTCATTAGGCTTAGCCACAAGTACCTTTAATGCTAAGTCATCTTCAGGCCCAGCGTGTGGATCTTTACGTTGTTTTATACCTTCTTATCTAGCAAAGGTTTTTAAAGCACTTCAGGCTCTATCTGTTAAACGTGAACAGTGAGCTGGTGAGTGCAGAGCACAGTAGTCAGAGTGTGAGGACATAGCTGTCATTAAGGAACTGCTCAGTTTAACACTTGAACATTTTCCTGCAGGGATTCATTCCAGCCTATCCACTTGGGGCATCTTAGGGAACCTCTTTTTTCTGGTTTCTCAGTTTACATCTTGAATTGTCAGCTGTATCTTCTTTTCTGTCTGAGATTTGGGATACTTTGCTGAAACTGAATTTTTAAGAAACTCCTCCTTGTTCCTATTGTATTTCTTCATGCATTAAAGTGGACAGGGCAGCAGAGTGCTGTGTAGACTTCTTCTTTCACAGGAGAGGAAACACCCATCTCCTGCTGACACCTTCATCTAAGCAGAATTTAGGTGAAAGCATAATTGTGGCAGACCCTGCTCTCCCATGCTGTCACAGAGTAAAAACCACTAACTTTGATAGTGAGCTCTTGCCCTGCCCTAATTAGATTAAATTTAGAAATCAGGATATCCACATGAGCCACAGCCAGTATTTTTAAGCTCAAGGTATAGCAGTATCACAGAATCCAATCCAGTAGAGTGCCAGGAGCAGGCAGTTTGCTGAGAGTGGAGACTTTTGGTGCTCCTGGATTCCCTCGATGCCAGCAGAGAGCTGGGAAGGGGTGTTGGTCTGGGGTGGGGTGGGGGTCCTTTAGCACTTGCACCCTCTTTCCTTAGGTATACAGTTGAGCACTGGTTCTGCATTGGTGTGTCATGTGGATTAGGCCGCCCACTGTTGATGTGCATTCTATCATAGATTGAGTTCTTAATTCTGTGAACCTTTTCTCATTTGTCAAAGTTTGAATCTTTCAATAGATTTGTAGAAGATCTTTTGTCTTCAAGTGTGAAATATACTGTCAGGAGCTTGATCAGGCCAGTTCAGCTTGGTGCTCCATTCTCTTGTCTGATTTCTTAAAGGGGAAATCTCAGTAACATTTCTTGAGGCTGGTTAATTTTGCTAACTTCTGGTCTTCACTGACTTCAATAGACTCTGCATGTTGCTGTAAAGCCATGTTTTCTTTTGATGTTGTTATATAGCTTGCTTTAAGAATCTAATTGTGAAACCTGCCATGTATTTCTGTAGAATTTCTGGATGTTTATTGTTATCACCTTATTCACATCACAGTCTTATATCTTTATGACATTTGTGACCTTCTTAAATGTGCTGACTTTTGATCTTATTTAAGTTGTTGATTAGAATTGTAGTATTTGACAAGACTGATAGAGGCTTATTATGGGTTTCCAGAAGTTTCCTGTTTTTGTAGCTTCATGAATGAATAATTGAAAATTGGTTTTGTTTATACCTGTAGCAGAGAAACCTGCTTAGATGTTTTGTACTTCCAGCACCCCCTCACCCCACCTCGGAGCTGTGTACCATTGTCATCTGGACACATGCCACAGCAGGTATGGTGGCATACACCTGCAGCCTCAGCTCTCAGGAGGCTCTCAACAGGCTCAAATTTCCTCATAGCCTCTGGTATTTGAACACTTGGCTCCTAGTCGGTGGAGCAGTTGGAGGTGGCTTTGCTGGAGGAAGTAGGGCACCAGAAGCATGCTTGGGGATTATATAACCTCACCCAATTTCAAAGATTTTTTTTTTTTTTTTTGCTTGCACTTTAAGATGTGTGTCTCTGAACTTCCTGTTTTTGCTTCATGCCTGTCACTTGTGGCCACACCTCTCCCTGCCATGATGGACTCTTGTTGCTTTGGAGCTATAAGTCAAAACAACTGTTTTCTTCTTTAAGTTGCTTTTGGTTGTAGTATTTTATCATAGCAACAGAAAAATAACTATTACCAGCTCCATAAAGAGAGACTGTCTCGAGAAAAGGGGGCAGTTGGAGCAGTGAGATACTGTTCCTTAGCCATGTGGCACATTAGTAAGCTTGTAGGACCTATTTGATCCTGGCCCAGTGCCTGGCAGCTATGGGTATGGTCAGCCATCCTAGGTTATTCCCTAGACAAGAAGCTCAAGTACAGATAGTGAGCAGAGCTGTATCTGCTGTGCTTTCAGCCACTTCCTTCTTCTGCCTTTGCTACCCTGACCTTCTCCACTTGCCTTTTCTCTAGGCTATTATGGCACAGCTGTCTTCCTGATGCTTTCCCTCTATGCCTGTTTCTAAACTCTCTTCCTGGGTGCTTTGTTCCTAATTTGGGCCCTGCTGGGGTACATGAGCCTGCTGTTACCCCATCTCAGCCCCACCCCCTTGCCCTGCTGTGCCTTACCTGACCCTCATCTGGCAGTGCTTCCACTTCTGGTGCTTGTACACCTTCCTCTGTGTCTCCTCTTTCCCCACAGCAGATGACACCTAGCCCTTCTGTGCTTTGTGTCTTAGGACATAAAAAAATTTTTCCACCCTTCTTCACAAAATAAAATAACATTTTATTGTATGTATTCTTTGAGCAAACCTTTTATTTTCTCAAAATGTTTTGGTGATTTCAGTGGGAAACTTATTAAGTTAAAACTTATTCTAGCCATGGTATTTAAATGTGTTTTCTGTTTCAACTAAATGTAATTCTTTTACTTTTCCTAGCTCTCTTCCCATAAGTGAATACAAAAAACAAAATAAGAGTGAGACTACTTTTCTATGCTGTAGAGGGCCATAAGAAAGCTGCCCCGTAACATGTGATAAGAGCTGAGAATGGGCTTGTCTTTGTATGTACTTCCTGCCAGCAAGTGTTCATATTTGATTCCTGAGCCCTGAGCTACTCATTCACCCTGTAGATTGGGCGTGAGCACAACCAAGTGCTATTGCTAAATGTGCTTTGTTCACTTGATAGTGTGGACACAGTGAGTTCTGACCTTCACTACACAGCCCAGTATTGATGTCTCTGAGACTCAGTGTCCTCTTGTGTGGGCCTGCTAGGGAATGACTTGTACAGGTCACTTGCAGGCTCTGTCCAGGAAATGTGTTGTCCTGAAATACTCATTCTTTTGGACCCTTTTCACATCACAGTATCTGTTTGATTCTAATACTAATTTAAAAATCTTCATCTTTTGAATATTCTTTTATTGTGGTAAATTTAATGCAGGGCTTTACATTGGCTACATGTGTATCACTGCTAAGCTGTATTCCAAATTTTGAAGCAAAATTTTAAATCTATGTGAAATGTACAGTATAGTGTTATAGAGCAGCTTGAATGAATGTTGGAATGCAGCACATTTCTAGATGGGAGTAAATTTGCTACCATAAAAGTATTTATATAGTCTCTAAGCTAGCTCATATATTTCTTTTTTCTTTGAGACATAATTTCTCTGTGTAGCTCTGTCTGTCCCGGAACTCATTTTGTAAACCAGGATAGCATCAAGCTCAGAGATGCACCTCCCTCTACCTCCCAAGTGCTGTGATTAAAGGTGTGCACCACCATATCTGGCTTCTATAGTTCTTTTTAAAAAAATATTTATTTATCATGTATACAGTATACAGAAGAGGGCACTAGATCTCATTATAGATGGTTGTGAGCCACCATGTGGTTGCTGGGATTTGAACTCAGGATCTCTAGAGGGATAGTCAGTGCTCTTAACCTGTGAGCCATCTCTCCAGGCCCCCAGCTTATATAGTTCTAATTAAAATTTTAGTTTCTTTTTTTTAAACTTAAAATCTTTATAGTTCATGGTATTCGTTTTTGTGAAAGATGTCTACTAATAGGGTACTTTGAATAATTAGTTACTAGGACTGCAAGGAAAAATATCTATCCAAGTACATTAATTTAAACTGTGGTGTTGGAGCAGGAGAAGGAAATATAATAGAGGCTTGGGTAGAGGGGCCTCTCCTGTGTATGTGTTTTGAGCCAAAGTCAACTTAGCCATATTTTATAAGTTAGCTTCTACAGCTAGCCAGCAACCTATACCCTAGATAGCAAAATACCAGAGACTACACACCCTTATTGTTAAGTTAATCAATGACTTCAGGCTTTCTCTTTGACCTCAGATCAGCAAGGTGACCTTCCCCAGACCCTCAACTGATAACAGATAGATTTCCACATCAATTCTACCCTGTCTGTTACTTCCCCTCACATTCTTTTGAACATCCCACCCCTTTCCTCCCAGCTACCTGCATGGCAGAGATTTTGTATAAATATTGACTGTAATAATAAAGCTGAGGAGGACTTGAACAGAGAGATTTGTCTTGTCCTTCTGTTCCTTTGTGTTCCTGCCTTCCATTTGCTTCCTTCCCAGGTCTAGGTCCACACTGAAGACCCTGCTGGCCGGGGCATGTATGTGCATTAGAAGATATGTGCCAGTGAGTGATAGATGTACACATGACATCTGTTCATTAAAATGGTCCAATTCTGAAGAGGAAATAGTATTTCCAGTATTCTGTCAAGTGTTGACCCTGCAATTCCATTAGATACAACCAGATGTGTCTGCAGAGACTCCGAATACTTGATGATTACACCACTAGAAACAAACCTTAATAGGTCTTTATCAGGAGTTGGCTGGAAAAACTGTAGATATTTGCATAGTAGAATCTTTATTAGTTAGTAAAAAATGTGCACATGATACACACGATCTGTTTTGAAATGGTGCACACATGTTGAAGAACCCTATAGTTTTTGAGTCTGAGTCTGTTACTTTAGGGGAAAGGCATGTCCTGTTTTTGTCTTTGTGTGTTGCTGTGATTCTACAGGCTTTTCGTTGTGTGAGAGTTGTACTTCAAGCATCCCAGTGACTGCTTAAAGCCACAGACAACACTGACCCCTGTATGCAAGTACAGTGCTGCTTGGTGGCCACTGGGTGACCCATTGTGGGTAAAGAATGACTCATGTTTGTGGTCAGATGCAGTGAGGCACTGAGGCTTTCTTATGCTACTCAGAATGACTATTTAAAATGTAGAAATTATTTCTGAAATTTTCTGTTTACTATTTTTGGATTCTGGTGTGAAATTAAGAGCAGATATGTGTGTGGTTAAAGCGGAAACTGTTTTACCTGAGAGTGGGCAATTTTTAAAGTGTAGAAATTCCCTTCTCACAAAAACTGGTGATTGGACAGTTACAAAGGATCTGTCTCTGTGTTCTCATATGACAAAGGTGCCCAGCTCTTGCCCTCTCATAGTCACATTTTTATCATTGTGTAACTCCATTCATGGGTACTGTTGATCTGAACACCTCTCAAATGGTTTCACCTCTGTGGTATTGGGGAACTAGCTTCCAAAACATGAGTGTGGGGAGGGCTGCAGTTGACTATAGCATTATTCATTAACAGTCTTAGAAGGAAATAAAACAGATTGTTGGTAATTGTGGGGAGGATATGATTGCCTCTTTCCCCCTTTTTGACTTACCTAGCCTGTTTTGAATTTAAAAGAATTGTATATGCCATAAAAAATGTCATAAAGAGGTTTCTGCTGCAAGTACAATCTCATTTTGCTTTGCATTTTTCATAAACCCTATCTGTGCATTAGCCTGTCTGAGACTACTTTGCAGGATTCTGTCATTTTACGTCCAATCTTTGTTGTATTTCCTTCCTTTCAGCATCAGGGTATGCCCCTTTAAGATCTGAGCTTGCTTTCTGTGGTGTCTTCCCATCAAGAAGCAGAGTGGATTGATTGGTGGTTAAGTGGAGGCTCATTTGAGTTTAGACTTACTTGTTTGTTTTACACTATATCAGCCTGGCTGGCCTGGAATTTGCTGTATAGATCATGGTGGCCTCAAACCCTTCAGCCTCTGCTTCCTGAGTCCTGGGAATACATGCACATGCCACCAAGCCCAGCTCTACCAGTTTTTATTGTATGACTTTGGACAAGTTAAACAACTGCTCTGTCCATCAGTTTCCTCACCTGGAAAGTAGATGTTAAATAGCCACAGTATGGTGGTGGCTGCCATGTAATGTTGTCAGGACATAATTAGCAAATGCTGTACAGCTGCCCAGGACAGCTTCCAAGAAGGTGTAAACACTGCTTATATGTTACTGGTATTTTCACTTAGGATCAACTTTTGTTTTACATTTAGTTTCTTTAATGGCTTCAGGTTGTGAAGTTATCCATTATTACCCTGCATTTGCCTAGTATGTTATAATTATTTGACACTTGACCATGAAATTCTTGGGTACCCTGTGGCTTAGATGGTTCTTCTTTGTTTTATATACCACATGTGGTTTTCTGTGTCTCTAAATTCTTTATCAGTTCAACATTGCCAATTGATTTCTTCTAGCCAGTGTTGTATTTGAATGTATGTTAGAACCAGGAATGGAAGAGTTGGGTTAGCATGCTTAGATATTTTCAGGGAACAGACAAGCAACATAGAGAGGCAGCATGCACTAACTCCTACTGCAGTCCACACCCTCTAGCCTTCGTCACCTAGGTAGACAGTGAGACACTCACAGATTCTGGCTCTTTGGGCTGTTAAAGAGAAGCTGGAGGTCTGGATTATGAATGGATTTTTAGACAGAACAGCTTGTCTCATTATGTTTTGTCCCAGGGTTTTGGTTGTTTTTGTTTGAAGGATCTTGTTATTCATCCAGGAAAAGTCTGGCTGCCCTACTTGAGCAACACTGATTTTTATGAAATTGAGATTTAGAGAACTTTTATCCTTTTTTTAAAAAATGTACTCATCTACATCTTTGTCAAAGATGGCATAGCATACCATGTGTATGGCAGTATTGCTTTTAGGTTTATGTAGCTGCAGACCTGCCTCAGCTCACAGAACAATGTTTGTTCTCAATAAAGATCATTTTCATCTGCTTAAGGAGTCTTGGGAAATGGTTTCTTCCAGTTGCCGTTTCCCTTGCCCCCGTTTAGAAGCAGCCTGATCGCCAACCTTGGATTGTTTTGTCGATGGATGAATCACTGGCTCTTTAGTAGCATGTTTCTAAAGATTGTCTTCAACTGCTCTCTAAATCTGAAACAGTCAGTGGTTGCTAAGAGACACACAAGTCAAGTATCCCTATAACATACCTACTGCTAAAGATGGCAGTTTAGTAATTTGTACTTCATAGTTGCAGTTATATTTAGACATAATTAGTATGCAAATTACACAAATTATTAAGTTTGGCCTCAAAAGTGATCTTTTGATTTATATATCTAAAAATCCCAAGATAAAACTGGACATGGCCCAAAGCAAGCTGTGAATGATTTTAACTTCTCATCTGAAATAAGTTCCAGAGGCCTTGAGTTTCCACACCAATACAAAGATCGTTTCCAAGCCAGTTCCCTGAATATGTCACAATGTTTGCATTTGTCTCCCAGAGGCTACAGCAAATAAAACCTTAGAAAATTCATTTCTGCCTGGGGTGTCATCCAACAGCAGCCTACAGTGAAACACCACATTCCCTCATCATCTTCATCCCAACATTCAGCTCAAAACCTACTGCAGAGCCAGTGAGGTTTACCACTGTGCGTGATGACCTGAGCTGATTTCCAGAGCCCACGATGGTGGAAGAAGGGAGCTGTCTGCACAGAATGGTCCCCTGATCTTCACAGAAGCACACAGTGGTCTGTGCCACCCCATCCCATCATAAACATACAATAGCAAACTAACTTTTAAATGCATATTTTTATTTTCAACTATGTATCTGTGTGTGGGTCTGTGCACGTATGTGCAGATGCCTGAGTAGGCTGGAGCCTTTGATTCTTTCTGGGAACTGGAATGATAGACACGGGAGCTGCTCAGTTGTGGGCGCAAGAGTTGAACTCTGGTCTTCTGGGAGAGCAGTATATTCTCTTGATTGCTAAGCCATCCCTCCAGCCCCAGCACAACGGTTTTTAACCCTTATTTTAAAAGACTTTAGACTTTGCTGCTTTAGCTGCTGCATGCAGAACAGCGTCCTGGACAGGCTGCAGGTGCAGGTGTGCTGTCTAACTGAAAGCTCAGAGATCAGAGATTGGTTTCTTTTGGATTTCTGTTTTTGTTTGTTTGCTTTTTAAAAAGAGTGTTTCTCTATGTAGCTTTAGAACCTGTCCTGGAACTCTGTTGTAGTCTCACAGTGATCTCACAGAGATCACTCACAGAGATCACCTGCCTTTTCCTCCCAAGTACTGGAATTAAAGGTGTGCCACCACCATCCCCTCCCCCTTTTGAATTTTTAATGCTTTTCTGAGAAGGAGTGCTCCTCTCTGCTACCCATGTTGACACTTGGCCCTGTAAGCTTTGTAGCTGTTCCCTGTGTATCTCCTAGTGCCTCATTATTCAATACAGCAGGCTCTGTGTTCAAATTCTGATCAAATTGGTTGTCTTAAAATGTAATCGCAAGATTTTCTTTGATCGAGGGGAAAATGAGCTTCTCTCTTGTGTCCAGAATGACTGACATTAGGAAGAAAGTGCAGTTTGGGGACCATCATACCATTGGAGCCTTGAAGCCAGAGGTGCTCTACGCTGAGGTGCCAACCTTGTGATCCTTACTGGTCCATGTTGTGTATAGTGGCTGCTGATGCTCAGTTGGGTTCATGAGTTCCCTGCTTCCCTACTGGGGATTGAACCCAGGCCTAGGCAAGTACCGCTGAGCTGTTCCCCAGCCCTGCTCCCAGGAGACATTTAGGTGGTGTCTGGCTGTTTTCTCTGTGTGCATCATGTGGTCCAAGTGACATTCGGAGGGATTTAGCTTTTCATTTTAGGAGAGTTGTTGCCTGCAAAGGTTGAATTGTAGCACTGTTTCAGTTTGGATGAAAACATTACAACACCAGGCCTTATTCATTTACTACTTGGACATTTCTCTTTCTTCCTTACAGTAATTTGCTTTGTGTGTTGCACAGTGGTCAGAGGTCAGCTTGCGGGAATCAGTCTTCCACCAGGCAGACCCGGGGCCTTCAGAATCGGCAGCATCTTGTATACATCTAATGCACCCTCACCACACCTTTCCCCATCTTTTCCCCCCTACATGGATCTTCTTGCTTTTACCTCCCAAGTGCTGGAATTATAAAGCCTGCCCCATTACACAAGAATTTCTTGAATATTTCTGGTGTTCTCAAAACTGCTACTTTATATGGAGAAGGGCAGGGCAAACACTTCACTGCACTAATAGGCAGTTACAATTACAAGTGTGTTTTTACTTGAAGTCTTTTTCTTTTCCTTCTGTTTTAAAATGGTTTTTAAAGGCAGGTGTTTGTTTGTTTGTTTGTTTTTTATTTAAATAGCTTTGGCTGTTCTGGAACTTGCTTGAAGTGTTAATGATTGAACCAGTTTTAAGTAATTAAGTATTGCCTGTTTTAATAATTGAAATATTTTATATAGTTTGTAATGAAAAGTTGCAGACTTTTATTTCTTCTCTCTCCAAGTCCATAGGCCCATATACCTTAGAGATAGTTGTATTCATACTCTTGCTCTTTGTATGCATTTATCCCCAATTTCCTAATTAGTAGACTTACACTGCTATCTCCTGATTTTTTCTTTCAGTTTAGATGTTATCTATTTAATGACTTTGTATTCTGAGTATAAATGTCTTAGGGGGGACAGGGTATAATTTTTTTTCTCTCCCAGGTCCATTGTAGTTGCAACATAAAATATAACTTAAAGAAAGCATACTATTTGCTTCTCTGTCTCTGTCTCTCTCTCTCTCACTCTGTGTGTGTGTGTGTGTGTGTGTGTGTGTGTGTGTGTGTGTGTGTGTGTGGTGGCCATTTTCTTACCTCAGGCACAATAGCTGCCTTTGTTTTATTGTGGAGTTTGATTTGTTGTGTTTATTCTAGGGTGAGATTAACTTTTTTTCTTCTTCTGTCTGTGCTTTGATCAAATATATTCACACCCCAGTTCTGCTTAGACCCTTCCTACCCACTCAACTTTGTGTTCGTCTAAAATAGTTTAAACCAATTTTAAAATAAAGATGTGTTTTACTATTTATGTATATGTGAGCACATATGTGAAATGTTTGTGGGCAGACCTGCATAGACCAGTAGTGGAGTCTGCTATGGGTGTTAAGATCAAACCTTTGTCCTCTGGAAGGATACAGGCTCTTAACCACTAAGCCATCTCTCAAACTCCCTGTTCACCTTTTAACCCATAAAGACCAATTTGTGCTGCCCACACACATCCTCTTGGGTGTGTGGTCTCCATGGAGGGAGGTTACTAGCCACCCTTTTAGAGAAAACTAACTTCTTCCAGCACCGTTTTTTTTTAACCCTAAGGTTATCAATTGCTAGAGGTTTCACCTGGTTTTTTGTTCTGTGTTGGTCACATGGTGACCTCTGTGGGACTTATGGATGGACGGACTGACAGATGGACAGACACCCTGCAGGCACACCCACCCTATTCTGCTCTGAACTGGCTGCTTCCTAACTATATTTACATTGATCATTCTGAGTCCTTTTTTGTCAATCACTGGGGACATGTATTTGTTCCCTTAACTGTCCCTCTTTTGCTAGAACTTATCCTTTTGATATTTCCTAAGAAAGCACAAATGAGATGTAAATTTTTGGAGATTACATGCCTGATGTATATGTTTACGTACTCACATTTTGGTAATCTATCCTGAGATGTTTATGGAATTGCTTCACTGACTTCCGCTTCCAGGGTTGGTGTTGAGAAAATGGGCATAGTACAATATGTTGTTCTGTTTAGATCTGGAAGCTTTTGAGATCTTTGTCTTTAGCATTTTATCTTTATGTTTCTTGTGTGTGTGACCCTTCATGAGCTCTATTTATAGAGGGACACATACATGGCTTTCCTACCCACGGTCTCTTGGGGAAATTACACTGAATTCTTTCTCAGATGCCTTGCCTTCCTTCTGCTGTCTTCCTGTCTGTTGACGTTCATGGTTGCCTCCTGTCTGCCCCTCTCTGGACTGCTGTTTCCACTTGCTTTCTCTCTCCATGTGTTCCTGCTTACTTGCAAGGGGCTAGTTTTACCACTCTCAATGTTACTGTCTTTCTGCCAAGATTTTATTTTCATTACATTTTAAGTTTCCAAAAGCTCTTTTGTGGTTTTTCATCTGTTACAGCATTTTTCTTTTTTAAAAAAAGAATCTAATATAGCTGTATCTCTGGGAATGTTAAGCTTTTTTTTTTTTTTTTTTTCTTTTTTCTTTAAACCTGTTTTTCCTACTCCTTGCATTGTTCCTGTTTCTTCTGAGTTGCTCATTTTTGGTTGAATGTCTTTTGATTCTCCATAATAATCATCATTACCTGCTCATCTTCCAGATCCCATTTACTGACTGAGCTTATAGGTTGTATGCATGTGTACATGTTGTATTTGCAGCTGTGATGCTTGGCAGTTGGTGGCTCACAGTAGGGTAATTGAGCAGGACCATGTCAGCTCACTGAGAACCCCTTAGGCCTTATTCTCTTTCTTCACAATCCCAGTGTCCCCCAGAAGAGACCTACTCATTGGGCACATAGAGAAGAGCACTGGCTAAGGTCTCACTGAAATATGAGGGTTCTGTTTAATCCTATGACTTTCGTTTGCTTTGTTTAGTGGTATTTGCTATCTGAGACGAGACACTTGCTCATGCTCTCTGATCTAAGACCATGCAACACAGGACAGTACAGAGGGTATTGACTCCTACAGACTTTGAAGCTGCTCCAGCAGGTGCTTCTCATACCCAAGTCATGAGATCTAGAGCATGCTTTCTATTGTTAAGCCTCTGAAGTTTATCTCTGGCAGGAAGGAGCACCTTCCTCCCCGTTGGGAGGATAGAAAGCCCTAGTTGAGTGAGCAGGAGAAACTCAATAGAGCTTGCTACTTTGTCCACTTTCCAAGTTGGAAGACCCACGCAAGTCTGACAAATCTGAGCTCCTATGCTGGGGTGAGGGGTAGATATGGTAGGGATGGAGCGCATAAGGGTGTGGAGGGTAAAGTGGAGAGTGAGTAAGGTGAGGGGTGGGGTAAGGTGGGAAGTAGGTGAGGTGCAGGTGGGGTAGGCTAAGGTTAAGGTGAGGGATGGGGGGTGTTTATATTTTCATTCTTTCCTAGTCATTGCAGCAAGGTTAAGGAGAAAGACTGGAAGGCCATCACTAATCCTCTGTTTCACTGTAGATTTATTAGTTTTAAAGTCCAAAGAAGGTCTTTCAGTTAAGTGGTCACACAGTGCATCTCTGTTAGTCTCAGGGCAGCTTTCTCTAAAGCTTGGGCTCAGCCTGTTGTCATGTCTGTCTTTGCTTTGTAATCAGTGTGGAAAATCCTGGTTTTCCTTGCCAAGTTGCCTGTGATTCAGGGTTGTCATGATCTATAGATGTGGAATATGGTGTTTTCTTAAGTTGTTTTGTATATGTGTTAGGTTTTGGAAATAAGAGCTCATCCCACCCACCCCCCTCCCTGTAAAGGTAATGGCCCTCCTGCCTCACCCTGTTGCTTTTGTGTCGTCCCCCACCCCCCTCCTGTCAGCAGTGTGTTGTTGCAGAGGCACAGCAGCCCAATTTGGAGGCTTATCTTTCTGTGTTGCCGAGGACAATGCATTTAACAGGCAAAGTCGGGGTCCTCACTAAGCTGTTTTTTTTTTTTTTGAGAACCTAATGAAATATTTAGGTAAATAATCTTTGTTTAATTATACAGTTGTTAAACTCTTCAGATTAGCAATACAAAACCCACTTGATGCAAGTTGCTAGCATCCCACCCCACAAACCTCTTCCTACATTGTTTGCATAGTACTCATTTAGCCCTTTCGCACCACTGAAAGGAGAAACCGCATTTTTTTTTTTTTTAAATAAAACTTAAAAAGGTTAATAATTTTCATAAACAAGGAATGGAATGCCGTAGACGGGTTATCTGTCTTGTGTAATTTTGAGTATCTCTTACATAAAGATAGATAACGAGTAAGTCTGAAGCACACATACCCTCCCCCTCTTTTCTGGTCTGTTACGGCCACATGTTTTTCTTTTTGTAAGTAGGATGCTTTCCTCTTGGAGTAAATTGTTAACTCACTGGTTCCTCCCATAGTTAGCTGGAAGTTTGTCCAGCACTCTGGGTGCCCAGCAGCAAGGACATCCATGACATGAGGAAAGGCCTCAGCATAGACTTGTTTATTTTATTGCTAAGTGGGCAGCGATATGACAACTATTGCTAATCTGTCATTGGGTGCTGCCTTCCACATCCCACAACCCCTGGGGGAAATTGCACTGGCTGTGATATAAGTGACCCCTCCCCTAGGGTCTTTTGGGGCCTTGGTACCCACTGTGGCAGTTTGGACAAATGATAGGGACCTTTAAGATTAGAGACTAATGGTCATTTGGGGCACACTCTTGGAAGGGATTAACATAGAAGTCTCTCTTTCTCTCTGTTCCTGGTTGGAGTTGTAATGTAATCACTTCCTTGTCACTGTGTAATTGCTGACCCCTTATCAGTGATATCAAGGGGCAGTACCGGCTGTGGGGCTCTGTACTTGAATATTCAGCCTCCAAAACTGAGATTAAAACAAAATAAAACAAAACATTTTCCCCCATAAGTAGTTTGTGTTAAGTCTTTTGTTATAGTGAAAAGAAAAAGCTGATAATACAAATACTTGTAGCAGTTCTTTCCTATGTGTATGTGGGGGGGGGCGTTGATATCACTCTCCCTAGAAGCCTTCTCTGTCACTATATTTTTTCCCAAATAGAGTAGATAGATCATTATGCATTTGTACAACATCTTGAACTTCTTATGCTGTTTATTTTTTACCCACTGTTAGAATAGACTCTGTGCAAGCACAGCTATGTCTGACTTGCATATCACTGCATCCCTGGCACTTCTTTGCCTGTTTGTTGCCTCTTAATATACACTAATAAATATTTACTCAAAGTACTCCAATGAGAACAAACAGATGATAGATGATAAGCACTGTAAAGCAAAACTTGTGCACTGTTTTGCTATTGGTTTTAGAAGACTATCCTTCAGCTTTTTACTTTATGCCATATTTGAAGGGATTTTATTTTTAATTAATTAATTTTCCCAGAGCTGTTTTTCTTCAAACAAAAAAGCATGTCCATTTGATTACTATTCCCCTCCTGCTGTGAGGTTCAGCCTCACATACCTATCAGTTGGACTCATATATGAATGAGTATATATAGTCATGTATGCATAACCACACACACACACAACCTTTTGTGAAAATGAAAGTAGGCAGCTTTTATTTACATACTGAGTTGGTTTTATTTTATTGTAGTGGTAGTGAAGGTATTAAGAATTAATAACATTCAGGAATACTTCCAAGTTCCAATATCATTTTTACAAAATTGGAGATTTGTCAGTTATAATTTATGTAACATAAAGCTATCCCTTTGAAATTTATGATTCAGTAGTCTGCATCTGTATGTTTAGGTGTATTATGAGGTGACTGCATGTTCAGGTGTGTGTATAGACATTCATGCACGTGGAGACCAGTGATTTCTTGGGAGCCATCACTGTTGTTTGCCTGTCACTGGCGAAGCCCACTGGCTGGCTGGCCAGTGAGCTCCATGTGTTGTCCATCTCTTCTCTCCTCCCCAGTGCTGGGATTGTAAGCATGTGCCACCTGGCTTTTTACATGGCTTCTGGAAATTGACCTCAGGTCTCCTGTCTCCCTAGCCTTCCAATTCATTAATTATAGACATACTTACAGGACTGCAAAACCATCCCCACTGCAATTGTAGAATATTGCTTATCTCCAGAGGAAATCTTGACTCATTCCTACACCAGTTCTGATTATTTCATGTAAATAGATCCGTGCAGCTTGTGTCCTTTTTGTCTGATTTCTCTATCTCAGTGGTTGGCAGTCTCACCTGTATCATGATAGTATGAGGATTCTCAGCGCTTCATCTCCTTATAAGCGCTGTTCCTCCTCCCATCTGCTGCTGGACATTGTGTTTTCAGTATTGCTTCTGTGACCTAGTGTGTACAGCCTTTCATCCTGCTCTATGATGTATCGCCTGTATGGGTGTGTGCTTTCTGTACTGTCTGTCACAACTCGGGAATGAAGTTGTTTACAAGTGTGCAGCTACCAGACTGTCCTCCTACCGCATCATTTTCCTGGTGTCTTCTCCCACACTCTTCTTGTCTCTCTCCCCTCGAGGCAGGCAGCAGCAGAGGACTTCTGTCTTGCTTTAGTTTGCATTTTCATGGTTAATGAAATCAAGCACTTTTCCATTTACTCCTTTGGCATTTCTATACGTTCTTTGGGATATATCTTTTTCAAACATATTTCAAGAACAATTTTTAAGCTGAGTTTTAATTTTCTCAGTTTTTTGTTTTTATTAGCATATATTATTTAAGCACAATAATGGGCTTCATTATAACACGTTCATATGCATATATAGTTATATAATTTTATTTCTAGACAGGATTTCTCTGCATAATAGCCCTGGCTGTCTTGGGACTCACTACTCACGCTGTAGACAGGCTGGCCTTAAACTTATAGAGATCTGCCTGCCTCTGCCTCTCAAGTGCTGTGATTAAAGGCGTGCACCCCACTCAGCTTATATATAATATATTATGATCATCCCCCACTGCCCTCTTTTGTCTCTTTTCCACTTCTGAGTGTCTTGTTCTTCTCAACCAGCCCCCTTCTTTACATCTTCTTTTGAGGGTTAGCTCAGGATTGCTTCTTGGAGTGTGGGCACCTTATCAGCAGCTACACCACTGAAGAGAAGTGTCTCCTCCTGCAGCAATCAGAAACTGCCTGTATGTCCTCAGGGAGGGTGGCCTACATGAGCCGCTCCTTTTTCCCACCTGTCATCTCCCCATTGAAATTGTGCTGTTACTGAGATTTAATAGTCTATTATATATTGTAGATACTGCTAGCCTTTCTACACATACTTTCTCTTATCTCTGTAAGGTAATCTTTTTATTGTCTTTAAAGCACAGGTGTTTTAGTTTTGTTTTTTCTTCTTTGTTTATGGACTTCTTGTCAAAGAGTAAAACCCACTTGATTTGGAGTTGTGAAGATTTATCCTTATGTTCTTCCCATGCGTTTATCCTTGTCTTTATGCTGATCGTCCATTTTGAGTCCATTTGAATTTGGAGTATGAGCTCCAAGTTTGACTTACTGGGTTTTTTGTTTTGCTTTGGGTTTTTTTTTTTTTTTTTTTTTTTTTTTTTTTTTTTTTTTTTTTTTTTTTTTTTTTTTTTT